>JAIPRL010004928.1:0-35099 GCA_025469235.1 Pemphigus obesinymphae
ACATTTTTTTCGAAATACGTATTTGTTAAATAAAAACAAATTCTTTTTGTAGAAACTGGGTATTTATTTATATTTATAAATAATTCTACAAGTAACTCAACACCAAAAAAAAAAAACCAAAATACATTTGGTTAATCGCGAAAACACACCTATTGTTTCAAATTAACATTCTAAATTCTAATTACTGTTTTTGATTAAGATTTATTAAACAATAGTAATATTTGATTAACCTTTAAATCGTAGATCTCGTCATTTTTATCCTCCTCCATATCTTAAGCCTTTAAGGCTTTATGGGACGAACACAAAAATGACATATAATTTCTTTGAAATTTGGTACCTAATTATTAAATATAATGTAAGGATTATGGAAAAATCTTTAATTTAATTTACATTGGCCGAATAATTTGTTGGGAAAATAGTATCCCATTGCCCGTTTAGAAACAATATGCCAAACATTTTCCAATATTTATTTAATTCTATAAAATATCCTATACAGACCCCAATAAAAACCAGGTGTATGACGTCTTCTTAAATTAATTAATAATAAAATGAATATAAACCAAAAATTAAGAAATGTTTTAAAGTTGTCGGAAAAAATGAGTATAAAATAAATACAAATTTCAGTTTTAAATTCTCGGATGTATCCATTAATAAAAAGAAACTGTGTATATTTAATACTGAATTATAATAGTTTACTATTGAAACGAATATTTTTTGAATAGATTGAACTTCTCCCAGTAACAATTCCCAATCATATAGTATTAATAAAAATAGGTTTCTTATTTAAAATTAAATATCGAGTAATCATTAAACTAATATTCAAATAAATATATTCAATGTTTATAATAATTATTAAAAAACAAATATTTTAATTAAAATCAATAGTTAAAAGTTATATTTAAAATTAAAAAATAAAAATTAATCAATTCAAAAAATGTAATACTCTTGTAAAAATAAAAAGTAATATGTAAAAAAATGTGTCTATATAGTATTCAAAAACAGATTTTAGGTAACACAACTAATTTCGACAGAAAGTCATTATCAGGCAGTGGCGTAGCCGGTAGGGGGGGCAGAGGGGCCATGGCCCCTCCCATGGGCCTTTTTTTTTTATAGAAATTTTATATAATCTAATTTTAACAATACTAGCTTTATAATTATAGTATAAGGTCTATGGCTTATTTATTATTAACGTACTTAATGCATGTTTTCACTATAAACCTAATTATGTTTTTTTATTATCTTATCAATAACCAAAACTTGTGTTTGTTAAATTCAGTAAACAAGTTTCATTAGGTTAACCACGATAATATGTGATAAGCAAAAGATATTGTATTATCTATGTATATATAGTCATAGATAGCCGTTCTAATATTTAAATCAAATTCTAATATTCAAATTCTAATTTATTGAACTATTACTACTAATAAGTAACTATTAGAGATATAACAATTTCTCTATATTAACAATATAGAGAAAGATATTTTGTTGGAATTTTCTAAAAGATCTCCCAGAAGGATGCAAATGTTAGATTGGACACAATAAATAAAATATATTTTGCCTAGTTAATGAGTTTATTTTTCAGTTTTTTATTTAAATATTAACATTATATTTATTACATATTATTTATTTACTATAATTTATTAGTTATTAATTATTATGTTACCTAAGCATTAAGCATTCTAGTAATTAGTAAATATTTTATTATTGCTAATGTTACTTTTTTAAATATAATAAAAAACAAAAATGTTATTTTAATTATGGTATTTTTTAGCCCCCCCCCCTTGCTTAAATCCTGGCTACGCCACTGATATCATCAATTACTGATATTTTGTAATAATTAATAAACTTAATTAATATTCTGGAATCCAGACTGATCACTGGTCGTATGTGATTGTGCTGATTAGTACTCATTGTGTATTGTCCATGAAGTAAAATCTAAAAATAGCACCTACATGACTTCACCAAACCAGCAACACGAGTATATTCCACATAGCTGGTTCTGATGTTATTATGTGCAATTTTTCATGATCATCAATTTACTCCTTTCATTTCCATTCATCCGCCGTTTCACCCACTTCACGGTTTCATGAGTCAATTAAATTTGTTTATACATAATACGAGTATTACATTGTCATACTCGCATGTTTATATTTTACGATGTATTAGGTTTAAGATTACTAACACTAATTTGTAGGAATAATTGTTGTAAGATTTATCTGGAAATATTACGTTAATTATTACTATACACCTTCCTCAATTTATTTCCAAACATTCTGAGATTAGCACTTAACAATCTCGTGACTTATCATCTAAATATATATATATATATATATATATGTATATGTATGTATATTAATAACAGAGTTTGATCATTAATTCTATACTCGAATAAAATTATTTCATTAACTTTATAGTAGTCTGAAGTGAAACAATATAAAACATAGACGATTTATCTAGATAAAAGTAATGATTACTAGCACTAATTTTTATCTAGACATAGTTAAAAATGGATCGATTTTAATCTAAATAAATATGCGATAAATGCAAATTTTATTTTGAAAAACGTTCGTTGTAAGCTGTGGTATTCTAAGCTGTAAATACATAAGTAATTCAATTACATTAAATAGTACATAGAATAATACGATTTCAATAATTATTATTACTTTAAGAAATTCGTGTATTTTAACAATATACATTTTTTTTAGTGGTTTTATTTGCATAAAATATTACAGTACAACGATAACAATTATACAATAGAAATAAGACATAAAATAATAATAAACTAAAAGAAAAAAGCTAGAAAATATACATGCGTTATATTGAATAAAGAAGTCAGCGTTTAGGATAAAGGAAATTATGTTGGGGATAACTGGTTGGGAACGGAAATTAAGAACCAAGTTAATGTTTGATGTATAGCCCAGAGAGCGTAAATGAGCAAGAAGGTTTAATCTAGGAGATGATAGAGGAGGACAATCAAACAGAAGATAGTGAAGGTCACATATAACTTCAGTGGTATGTAAGATACATAATAATGTAAGGTATATTATAATAGTTCACAATTCTAGATATCTTTATCTGTACTTCTACATATATGGATTAAGATAAAGATAACAAAGATTTTATTTATAAAGATAAAATAAAATATGAGCAATCTAGAAAAAACATCTAAAAAATAAAAATAAATATTATATATTAAATTACCAGTTTGACAAAAGCATTGTAATATTTTTAAAACTATGTAATGAAACATTAGACAAAACCGAATAATTCTCGACATACCTACTTAATAGTATTAATAGTTAATACATTATTCTTTCGCTATTGATAGATAATATCGCTTGATTAAAACTTAACTAAAAATACGGGTAATAGAACCCAACTAATATTAACCTATTATTTTACTAAAACGAAAGTACCGTAACCTAAAACTTCAATCATATGAAGAACCTTTAATGTGCTCCTTATTGTCCTTTCAATGCTATAATTTACATCTTGATTTAAAATTTAATAAAACGTATTTAAAAACCCCTGTCCTAACCAGATCCGTAACTAAAATTCTCATTCTTTGTTTTATTAACAGCTGACCACGACATTTTACAATATTATTTTTAGAAAACCAAAATTGGAACCGAAAATGGAAAACTAAATGGTTCCCGCCCTTCGAATGTGTATTACAATTAAATTTAATTACAAATTGATGATTTATATTAGATATTTGATTATTGATAATATTATTTAAAGACTATAACATAATTTAATTATTTTATTTTTTTTTAAAATAATTTAATTACTGAGAATTATCTAATTAATCGATTATTTTCAAAATGTAAATAAGAAGTTTGTTAATTTAAAACGATTAATCGTATAATCGATTGCTTATTAATATTTGGCAATTAAACGATAAAATATAAGTCAAAGGACTAATTTTCAAAAAGAAGAAACCTTACAAGCTTTGTCACATAAATGTAAAATACGGTCGCACCTTGTTTATTACCTCAGAACGAAAATAATTTAATAAACACAATACTTTCTCGAAATCCGTCGCATAATACGAGTGTAAAATGGCAATACGGTTAAAGAATATCGTTAAGGAGTTATCGTTAATTTGAATTTGATGATATTAAACGTATGCGTGTTGGTAAGTCGAACATATATATATAATAATATGTCGAACAAATCGTCGAATTTAATAAGTACATATTAATATGTCATTTATTTCTACAATTGTCTCGTCCTTGTAACTGGTTTTAACAAGATCTAACTATTATTTATATTCCTTATAACTTATTAGTCCTTTGATATGTATATATTTTAAGAAGACTTCGAAATTCCAATAATATATGTATATAGCGCACCTATTTCGTATTTGTCTCTGAAATTCTCACAATTATTTTAAACAATGTTCTTCTGAAACATCAACAAAATAATGCCTACTTAGTTCTTAGTAGTTTTATTGAAATCGAATATTCAAGGATATTTTGTATGATTAATTTTAACGTCCTATCCAATTATGTCCGTTTGTCCATTTTTTATATCTGAATTGATTACCAAATATTTAGAACACCGGCCTATAATTATTGGGATGATGCGTTTGGCAAATAGTGATCCATCATCATTTAGTATAGGTATTTGTTATTTGTCATAGTATTATGATTATGAAATTATGTATTCATGTTTGTATTCCTATGTAATTGCTCTGTATTGTTATATTATAAAATAAAATAAATGTATAATATACAGCAAAGATTGATTCGTTATCAAAATTAGTTTAACGCATTTAATTTTATATTTCATTTGATTTAGACGAGTCGAAGAACGAACGAAGAACGTTCGGGATCAAAGTTAAGTAGTTAGGTAGGGAAATTGGAAAAATAGATTCCTTTTAATAATTTCAAGAACCTCGTAATTACAAACGTGTCATTTCACGTATGTATATGAGAAAAACACTGTTGTGTGCAACGAAGTCTAATTAATTAGTTTCATTCGACAGGTCTATACAAATTTAGCAATAGCGTCGGCATCAAAAGCTTCCTGTACGAGAGTTGTTTTCGGAAAACTTAGTTTTCCAATGCTTTTAACAGCAGGAGTGTGATTATATAGGTAGTTGATTGTGCATTATAATCAAGATTATATTTAATTTGTCTAACACTAAAACCAATACTGTATTACCTAAACGGTTTTTGAGGTTCTGTGCGAATTATAAATAATAGGCAATTCTAACACACGCACCCACACCCTAATTTACCAAAATAAACGTAGGTAACGGAAAATAAGCATTTCATAGAAAAAGATATTTCGCAAAATGACTTCCGATATAATTGAAAATATCACCAGGGACCCAACTGATCTCATCGAAAGTCAACATATTAAAAAAAGCCTAAATTTAGGATTTAATTAAAACTATAGCCTGATTCCATGACTGAATACTTGAGCATGTTTAGAATATTTTCAAATTCATCATTCACTGTATTTAGACAAAATGTAATTTTTTTACGGTTAAACAAAGTCAAATCATTATATGCCTACTCGTATCACTGTGATCTGCAAGTTTCAAATCCATATCCTGAGCTTTACTTGGTACTTGTCCTCATATTTGCATGCGACTTATCTTGGCGGATCTGTGGTGTGCCCTTTACGAATTGCTCCGTAAAGACTTTTGTGTCTCGACACCAAATAAACTTGTTTCTTCAAGTTTCATATATATGTAAAAATAAAACCCCACTAAGTATTTTATAGTTATAATAATAGCTCTATCATCACTCAAGCCACTAAACAAATCCCGGATAATCCACTCAAATGCCTGAAAAGTACCATTTTATATTATATATATAGGATACAGGAATCAAATCTTTCCTAGAAACAACTTTTTCTAAGGATTCACCCAAGGACACGTCGCATCTTTTCTGGTATTTTCATATTATTTATTATAATATTACGTATGTTCACGGTTTCGTATTATACTACCATAGAATATACAGGTTGTGTATTAGGGTAGGACACTTTTATATAGAGAAAAAAATCGTGTGATTTTTACTAGACATATCAATAAAAATGTAATAAATAACGTGTTTACGCAATTAGAATGGGTATTAATATGACAACGCAGTGATAGGAGAGACATAACGAGGTTATAAGGTGGCGAAACTTATGTTTAAAAAACTGAATATTAAATGATAACGATTCCAAAATAGTGTTAATTTAGTTTTTAAATATTTATTTAAGGCCTACAATTGATGCTAAAAAATATATACAACTTATAACCGTACTTTAATAGGCACTAATTATTTTTTTTAAAAATTGGAAGTATTACAATATAGGTACTGATAAAGATTTAGTACTTTTTTAGGGGGCGTCCTAAACTAACGTAATTTTTAATAATCAACAATTGTTATTGATATCTTAGAATAAGATTCATATTATTTATATTTAATGACTTAGACAGAATGGGGAAACAAAATGTTCTTTAAGGAGTTGTTTACCTGAATCAGTTATCTTCGACTGACATGCATGTAACATAATAAAATTGAGTTTTGTATTTCTATTTTATCATGAATAATGGGTTCATATTTGGATATGTTGACCTTTAATAATATTTAATGAGAGGCAGCATAATCTGTTACATGTAAAAATAATTTTTTCAATAAATTATATTTTAAGCGAAATATTTCTAATATTATAATAATTATCACGTTATGCATACAATTGTAAAAAATTAAAATTTAACTTATGGATTAAATAATTCCTTCCTATCGTAGATTATGTTATATTGATTAATTATGTTTATGAGTCAGTGATAAAATTTCAGTATCATACAAAAAAAAAAACATAACATTAAAATTGTCTTTAGTTTAACATTATTTTTATAATTTTGAGTACCAATTACCTAGGTAACTATCTACCCGACTATTTAGGTACTATTCATTTTTAATTAGATAATAAAAATGAAGCCAGCTTATAAATAAAATAAAATATAAAGTATCTTTTGCGAACTTTTTTTTTTTAGTTACTTAGAGTCCTAAACTTTACGATATCTTTGTATCTTTATGGATAGTCGACTTATTTGGCTGCCACACACAACTATCAAAACCCGCCTGCTAAATGATAGACTTCGACTCATTCGCCCATTGCTAACTACTAAACACAAAAAACTTCCCACCAAACTCATTCTATATAAGCTACTACTATAAGACCAATATGGACATTAGGGTGAAGCGTTTCTATAGGGACGATTTTCAAAATTAAAAATTATTAATCGTAATAGTGAAAAATGCACACATATTTACCATTTTTATTTTTATTTTTTTTCCGACATCTTCCGCCCTTTACTACCCCCAATAGGGGATGAAATAATTACATTTTTTTTTTCAAATCCTAATAACAAAAAAAATATCTACCACAACCTGGTACTACCGACTATTTTGGTTTTTAAATATATTTTAATTTTCTGACCTCTTCCGGTCTTTGAAATATAATTGTTTGCGTTTTCTTATACCCACCTATTATTAACAAAAAGTTGCACGAGTGGTTCTTATGCCGATAATAAATGTTATTTTCTTAAAATTATAAGTATTTTTGATTATTTGATCTAAACTCATTATACCCAACACTGTTTCCCAACTCCGTATCCTATACCTTACAAATTAATTAATTAAAAACAATAATATTATAATAAAAATAATATGCGTAATATATTTAAAATAAATACACAAATATATTAATTTTATTGATTAAATTGATTTTTGGTATCAAATGAAGGTATCATCTATAGATTTTAAAGTTACTTTAATAAAACCGTCTATAGCTTGTGAACCAATAACTTTTGAAGAAGCTTTAGTAACTATTCGGTTCTACCGCTTGCTTATGGCACGGACACGAGATAATATCTAACAATTTGTTGTCATTATCCTTATTAATAATTAGATTTTTAACTTCATCTGTGGTAAGTTTATTAAGTATAGAGACGTGATTACTGTGGATTGTGAATCAATTATGTCAAAATATTGACTAGCATCAAAATTTTATTTTGGAACAGAAAAACTTCTATTATAATATTATGGGTTATATTTAATTTCTCGATTTTTTTATATCTATGATACGAAACGGCTGAATTTATAAAGTGTGTTTATTGTAAAATATACTTCATAAAATATCTTTCAAAAAGAATATCCATTTTATGTATTAATTATCAGTTGTTTAATATTTTAAGGTCGGCTTCACTTCTGACATAATTATTTAGAACTAGAAAGTTCTAACTACTAGAAAAAACAATGTTCACAATCAAAAGAGAGGCTTTCGCCTTTTGGTTCATAACATACATTTTTATTGGTATAATTTTTTTTAATACGATTAAAGTTTCAAGTAAAATTTACATTGGCATTATACTTAATTCTTCATTAATAAGTTAATAAGTTTTCTTATGAAAATATTCACACGTGGCAGTCCTGATTTCGTAGATTTGTGTAATCACAATGATTTATAATAATTTATAAATTGTATTTTCTTATCTTCTTGTTAAACGTCTTGCCGAAATCATTTGGGAAACATATTATATACCCCAAGCGAATTTCGGTGTTGTAAATTTTTATATGGACAATTTATATATTCGTATGTTTATTAAAAAAAAAAAAAATGCAATTTTTTATTTTTATGTTTTATTAGTGCATAAATATATCTCTATAATTATAATTAGGCATATACATTTATTTTTTAAAATCAACAACATTTATTTAATATTGAATAATCGAATTTTGACAAGATATTAATCCATTTCATGCATTTTTAATTAAACTGGTACTAATTTAATTTTACATATTTTTATACATTTGGGTATAAATACATTTTTTCAAATAATTACATATTGCATTATGCATTATATTTTGTAAATATTTGATTTTTTTCGATAATTATTTTTTTAATTGAACTTCGTGTTTCAGTATTGAAAATGTTCTCATCAATTATTTGTTCACGCGTCGTCGACAACGTTGATTATTGGCGATATCTAAACGGACTGCACGTGCCTATACGAGGTTCCAAAACCATCATGTGTCCATACCATAGTCAAGCATCTTTTTCTGCACTAAGTTAGGTCATATTTTTTTGATATGTCATTGACAAATATTCTGTTGAAAATATATATCGCCGGAATAGTATTTGCTTGGCAAAATACAACTTTGGAAATTAAAACGGTGGAAAATATCCTTTCGGAACTGTATAATGTCGGAAAGATATATCACTGGAAAATATTCTGTCGGAAACATATATTATTGGAATAGTATAATATATGCTCGGAAAAATACGTTTTTGGAAATTAAAACGGAAAATATTTTTTCGGAACTGTATCTATTTTTGGTATATTTTTCTCCTCCAATTAATATTATTTTCTAGTGAAATAAATAAATTAAGTAATAAATAATAATTAAATTCCGACATAATATTTTCCGGCAAAACATTTTCCAAAATACGATTACAAGCATATATTTTCAAACATTTTACGCATTCCCATTAGAATTATATAAGTATTTATATTTTTTTTTTGTTGCACATAATGTTAATATTTTTTTTCTGAATTTCATTTTTCTTAATAAAAAAATATAATATAATATATAAAAATGTTATCGCTTATTTTGAATTTTATTTTGTTTTTTTTTTTTTTACCCCAATAAAGTCCGTTCCCTAGTTATAACAAAACGACTTTTGTTCATTTTTTGGTTTAAGGTGACACTACATATACGTTTGTTGTCTCTGTCTTGCATATTATACGCATAGCAAATCTACGAACAACATTCTTACTACAGTTTATTTATAATTAATATAAGAGTAAATTTGCGTCTTATTATCGAATTTGTAGAGAACATAAACTATGCAACTATGTTCCATCGTGGTTTTTTAATTCTTTTAATTTTATATTCTTATATAAATTATAAGTAGTTAAATAACTCAATGTTTTTTAATGCATATAACGATTTAAATGAAAAAAAAAAAAACGCGATAGAGCATAGTTTTGGTTCTCCTCTGCAAATGTGATGTGAACACGGCGTTGGCCGTCATAAATCCACCAAGAGTCTTGTCCCCGGCGGCGTCTTGCAGTTTTCGCGGTATCGTACATTATCCGTTTGGGCCGGACCGCGTATTTACGAACCGTAACTGAATTTGGCCGAAGAGGTATGCGCATGCGCGTGGCACAATATTTTTTAATATTTAATTGTGTCCTATAAACGGTGATACGCGTATGGGAAGGATTACGTCTGTCAACATGCGTCAAAACACAAAAGTGTTTCTAAACAACGAAATCCCGACAAAAATAGAATTAAGAATAAAAAGTGCGAAGCTTCCATCAAAATATGAATATATTATTTAAAAATGGAATTCCTGATACTTTAAAGAAAGATGAGTTCTTAAGAAAAGGACTTGTATTATTGTAAAAAGCATTAGTTTAGAAATATTAAACGAACTAACTTTGATAAGCAAAATCACCTTAATTTCAGTATTAAGTACTTTTCTTAAGAACTCATCTTTCCTTAAAGTATCATGGAGTTTCATTTTGAACTAATATTTTGATAGAAGCTCTGCACTTTTTATTCCTAATTCTGTAAATGTCGGGATTTTGTTCTTTAGGAAGACTTTTGTGTCTCGGCGCATGTCGGCAGACGTAATACTTCTCCTATACGCGTATCGTTGTTTATCAGGATAAGTGATGTACACAATTCAGTTGGTTTCGGTCTCTATATTGAAAAATTTCGAATCCGATCATTGCATAGTTCACTAGCTAAATGTATTATTTTCTCCTAGAGTCAATTTCGTACGGATTACTGTTAGTACTAATATTTACTTGCAGAAAATATATAAAAATTAAAATTAATCGTATTAGACATCTCGAGAGAAACGTTAAATACTTTCAAATATATTACAGAAATGTGACACGAGGTACTGAAAACTGTAAATTTCAACTATTTTGTAAATTATGATGACGTACCCATCTAACTGACAGTGACTGCACAACTGTTGTGCCGTGTGCATGCATGTGCATGTGCACGTTCGGCCGAATTCAGTGTTACGGTTTCGTAAATACGCGGCCGGGCACCACATCCACTGTACGAAAATACGCCGCGGCGGCGGTCGACCGACGCCAAATCGACCGAATTGTGACCCGCCGCCGATAGTCTTATGGCTATGCCCTTCGTTATTCCGACTATTTCACTATATATAAATCGTTCGTATGTACATATAATAATAATAATAATAATAATAATAATAATAATAATAATAATATAAATATATACGCTGGCCAGTTATCCGAATGGATCGTCCCGTTCCCCTCCCGTTGTGCGTTTTTCCGTACATTTCGACCGACCGTTTAGACCGCATGACCGATTTCCGATCCGGGCCAGTCGCACCGAAAAACGTCATTCTATTCGGGTTTCCTCGAGCGGTGTTTTATTTATTTATTTATTTATTTATTTATTATTATTATTATTATTATTTTTTTTTTTTTTTGTGTAATCGCCGGCCGCCGCCAAAAATCCGCGTTATCGCTCTAAACGGGTAGAACATACAAATATTATACATGAGTACTGGAGTCGGGTCAAACTCGAAATTTAGGTGTCCGACCCAACTCAAAAACCCAACCATAACGTTTACAAACGAACCGGAACCGGAACCGAACTATTTAGTAGTTCGATGCCGAACTCGAACCCGAACCACACTGTTAGGTTTAAGAGGACCGCCACACATGCGATTTTCATGGGGTTCTTTTATGAAATTTTAAGAAAATTTAAATATTATAATTTACAACTATTCAAGTACATGTTAAAAATAATTTTAAAACATATTAACTGTGTTACGTGTCACGATATTTGTGAACAAAACTGTTTTGCGAGAAAAATAATTGTTCTCTGACTATGTATAGATGCAATTAAAAAGCCAAATTTTGACACAATATTGTAGACAAAATTATCCGTGTTCTGCCGTCGTCTTTTTTCGAACATCACAAGTGTAACTGATGTTATGCCACTTGTAAAAATCTCCAAAAAAAGAAAAAACATTTTTTTCAAAATGAATTACATTTTCAAGGTTCCATGTATTTTAGTAAAGACGACGGTAGAACACAGATAATGTTATGAACAATATTGTGTCGAAATTTAGTTTCTTAATAACAACCAAAACCCGAGAACAATTTTTGCTCTCAAAACAGTTTTTAAGATAAAATAACACTTGTGTGGCGTCATCTTCTTATCTTAATGTCGAAATCCAACATTAAACCTAATAAAATCCTGCTGATTCATCGTAAGTTATGAAGTTATCCCTACGTTAGTCAAGCGATTTTTTGTACCACTTTTTTAGTAGCCACGCAAGGCAGAATAATTATTGTTACCCCAATTTATGTTACAATTTATTATTCTACCATTAAATAGGTTCTACAGATTTATTTTGCTTATTATAAATGTGTTTCTTCAAAAACCACAGTCAATTTATATTATTAAAATTTTTTACGAAAAAAAATTATCATATAATTTATTAATAGAAAAAAAATTAACATTTTCAGAAGAAAAAAAAATAAAAAAAATTAACCAATTTTATTGCTACTGTTGATCTAATTTAAGCAAAAACATTTTAAAATATGATAAAATAGTTTTTCAACTATAACTGATTGAAATATAATAAACAATAAAAAAATTATTTAATTCCAAAATAAAAATAATTGCATTAAACCTGACATGTTTAAAAAAAAACAAAAATATTAAAATATAATAAAAAAAATTCATATAAAAACATATTAATTATTTTTATGAATTATTTGCATATTTATTATGCAGTCATTTCATATTTTAGAAAATATTCATTTATATAATTTTTATTTTTTGCGATAGGTCGACGTTCAGTTAAATGCATAACGATATTACGATTTCAAATAAGTGTATTACAAGGTTTTTCTCGAATCCACTTGGATTTTTATTTTTACCAAAATTTTGACCAAGGTTGCTTATTTATGTCCAGTTCTTCGTCGTCATTTTTCAAAATATCTATCTCACTATCAGTTGATTCTGTGTTCTCTTTAATTTTATCTTCAATTGTTTCTTTATCACTTTCTTCTATTAGATATTCTCTGTCAGACAACGTATCTGCTATGTTTAATAATTCTAATATACGATTTTGGTTCATTGTAATTATTGTAAACAGTGATGTAATCGTAAATAAATCAGTGGATACCCGAAAGATTCAGGCACGTAGTTAGAATTTTTTTCTATGTGGTTAAAAAAATTCAGATTTTTTTCTTCTCCAAATATTAAAAAAAATGCTTACTAAAACAAGAAATAGGCGGAAAAACTTAAAATAATTGAGAAAACCAACTCATGTCACTGAATTTTCTTAAAGGACTCATGTTTGTCCTATATTAAATTAAGCCAAACATCATAGGGGGGGAATTCAGTTACCATGTTTAAACCCTATATTGCCCAAATCCAAAAAATTCTCATTTACATACCTATACAGGTATATTTACTAAGATTAATTCTAAGAATTTTTTTAAACTGTGAATTTAATCTCTTCCTTTCCTCAAACACGTATTTAATACCAACAATTCTAGTAGGAGTGCTTACCAATTTTCAAGTAGCGAATTGTATCAAGTTGGTAGGTACATTAAAAAAAAGCCATTTATCAATTTTCTCAATACTTTTTATTAACGAGTAAGAAAAAAAAGTACATAAAAACGATAAAAATACAATTACGTAAATTAAAGATTTGTTATTTCTTCGTAATTGCAAAGATAATATAGTCCTAGGGACTTGAAATTTTCACCAAAAATGTATGTAAAGTTAACGTAAATTTATATTGTTAATTTTTGGCTATATTCTAATTATGATGAAAAAATGGGCCTGAATACATAACATTATTATAAAGTATATAGCTTTAATATTAATTTACCAAATTTTTCAAAAATATTATCTCAATTTTAGGGTCTTTTTAACAATTTAAAATTTTAAAACATAATATATTTATATTAATAAAGTATTTTATTAATATACATATTATGTATTTTAAATCGAGATTTGCTCAGAAACGTATCATCAAAATACATTTTAAAACTCAATATCATATTACTTATTAGTTATTAGGTATATATTAATTATACAATATCAATTATCTAATGCATCAAACGACTAAATGGCAAAATTTTGTTTAAAAATATTGTGATTGTACTAAAAACATATTTTATTATAATTATTACACACTATTTATATTTTGTAAACATTTTTAGACCTTAATTTGGTTGTATATTTTTTTTTAAATGTAGCAATTTAATACAAGCCCGCGGGTACACGATCGTGTACCCTTTGATTTTGCGAATTTGTTTTGGGTACACGCATACATTTATTAAAAAAATGGTAGTGGATACACGCCATACATTATGCCTCAGCTACAATGGTGATAGTTAAATAACATATTAAAATTACATGATTATTTGGGAGTCGTCTGTAGTCTAGTGGTCAAAATACGTATTTCGATGCACGAGGTCACCCACAGTTCGACTCCCAGGTAGCAAATAAAGTCATGGTCAAAGGGAAAGAAAGTTTAGGGGATCTTGAAGACACCTTACTCAGAAAATTATTTGGTAAAAACTAAGTCAGTCGGATAAGTCGGTTAGTAGGAAAACTTTATAATCTTTTTTTCTGATTATTAAGTCGGTAAAAAATAATTGGTTGGTGATTTTTTTGCTCATTTATTAAATGCATATTAGATTGTCGATAAATTACGATTACCATTTATTTAAAGTTTTAAGATAATATTATTTTAAAATATAAATATGTATATAGAGGCCATGGAAAAATTTTAATATTGTTTAATATAGATATTATACATTTATAATGTAAGTAATATTTTAGAAAATAATTGTCAATCTCTACCCCGCGATCTATCGATAATATAATACTAATATCGTATATCCGCACAATGTTATGTTTCGTACAAATACTTCAGTCGGTAACATAGATTAAAATATATACTTGTTAAAAGAGATAATTTGAAAATCGTATTAATTTTATTTATTAATTTATTATTTATTAAAACCTAATCAAAACCGTCACCATCACGACTCACGAGTTGGACGATTTTATTATTTTTATAATATTTAAGGCGAAAATTCATAATTCAAAAAAAGCCTCGATTAAAACCTGAAAAGATGTCAAACAATCTTAAGTTTTTTACAGAATGAAAATCGGATTAACCAAAGTTTCACAATTTCGTCACTACGAAAGCATTTTTTTGTTCAAAAAGCAATTATATATATATATAATTTATATATTACTTAGATTTATGTAGATATTGCCTATATTATTTAACTCCTTAGAAACAGCCCGACTTACGTTTAAATTGGTATAGCATACGCTGATTTCATATAAAAATAAAAGACTTTAGTGTACATTTTTGAGGGCCCTTTTAAAAAATAGTATCCTAAGTTCTTTATGTGCCAGGCAGACACTGGAGATAAACAAATATAAGTAAATTATAAGATACAGAATAAGAAAATAAATTGTAAACGCAATAAATAACCAAACAACCATTAACTTGGTAGTTATGCTTTTCGTAGCTACCAAGAACCATCTTCGACTCCCCCTAATATGTGAAGGTGCAAACCTGGACAAGTTAGAGTGGGAAATAAGAGGATATAAAACTGTTAATTTTGAAGTACATAACTATATTTATAAAAATGTTACAATCTCGAAAATTGTGCATTTTTATAAACATATTATAGAATCTGATCGGCCAAGAAAAATTTGTTAAGATATGCGAATCGTACAACCCATTAATTACTGATTAGTGATATCATAATCCAACAGTCTTAAAATCAAATTCAGTGTGACCGACAGGATGTAAAGAAACACATATTCAGTGTTATCATAGCTAATGGACAAATCGAATAAATAGATAGGTACGTTTATGCAACTATTGCATATGTGATATTATTTTCTATAATTATTAAACGAATCAATCACAAGATACTTCATCGATTTTAACACGATAAATCTCTCGTTCTATCCATAAATAAAAGCTAATGGATCATAAAAATAATTATTGAGTTGATATAAACACTTGGAACCAGCGGGAACTCTACAGATCCAGCCGTTTGATATTCTATTAGTTCAATAAGAAATATAACGAGAAAAAAATAGAGTTTTTTTTTTTGTGGATTTTAAGCACTAAAATATATTTTGGAGTTATATATAAGTGGTTAACGTGGTAAAACACGATTTGTCAAATTCAACGTTCGATCGAAGACATACACCTGCCAGAATAAAAATAAAAATAAACTAATAATACTATAATAGTATGAAACAAAATGTAAAAATCTGCTTGTAGGAAATCCCATGGATTCCCCAATTTAAGACCGAAAAAATACCGTATTTTAGTAGAAAATTAAACTAGTTGTAATAGTTGTAAGTTTTATATTATATATAAAGAAACCATAACTTACTACTCGGGAAAAATTCAAACCATTTTTGAATTGAATTCCGAAAAAACCGAAATATTTATTATATTAAAAATCAATGGCTTACTCTGTATATTTTTAAATCGACAAATATTTTATCTGTGATATCATTTTCCTCTATAATAATGCATAACATATTTATTTTTTTAGATTTATTTAAAAGTCATTGGCCGATTTACATATATTATTTTAACTTAAGGCAAGTGATGGATTTTTATTCATAAAAAAAAATTATTTTTTATTTTACATACTTTAATCAAATATAAACCCATATTATTTTGTATACTGATTTGTATTAATAAATTAATCCGTTGGCTAAAATTATAACGAATCCACTGACATAACTACTAATGAGTTTATGTAAAAAATATATTATAATAATACAACGATTGAATTATACATATTTCGGCTCCAATAACTATTGGCTGAAATATGTTTACATGCTAAATGACGGTTTTCCAATAATTGTACCAACGCAAATTTAAAAAAATTCTGAAACTATCAATAATAAAAATACAACAAATTATTGATTCGGATAATAATGAAAATACATGGAATTAACATATTCAACAAATTGTAAAAATAAATTTAAAATTGCATTTATTTTTATAATGCTTTGACACAAATGGCCTTGAGAAAATTGCATGTATTAAAATTGAGTGCATAATTGAATGAATTATACGGTAGCAAAAAGTTATATTTATTAATAATCCAGAAATATTCGCTTAGTTGCATTAGATAGATTCAAGTCATAAATGCTATTAGAATAAACAATTTTAATTCAATATAATTAATACACGTAGGTTATACCCTTACAAAAATGTCCCATCTATAGTTTATGTATAATTTTACTAGTTTTTATTTACATTAATTCTGTTATAATAAAAAAAATACAATGAATATCTCTTTAAAAATTTTTAAATTATTAAACAAAAGCCTAAATTAACATAAAAATCAATTATACTTTTGTTAGTTAAGTATATTAAGTATATTTTTGTTAGTATAAATCTAACAATGGTATTTTTTAATAACAGCAATTTTCGTTTTTTTAAATTGTAAATAACTAAATTTAATAGTGATTATTGATTAATAATAATAATTGTATCTAATATTTGTTGATATTTAAATAATCGAAATTTTATTTACAATTTAGTGCCTACAAATTTTGTTTCGAATGGATAAGTAAAAATGTATATTCATATTAACAATCTAAATAATATTATATGGTACATTTTCTTACTTAACCTATGATCACAATATATATAAATATCAAAAAATTTTCGCTAACCCAACCTAATCTAATATATTATAAACATTGACTATTGTGATTGTTCACTGAATTTCGCATGTCCCTTGTAGTAACCTTTCAGTGACGTTTATTAATATAAAAGCCTCGTGTTTGCGGTAGACTCATATAGGGGAGGCCGTAAAAATCCGGAAAATAATTACACGGACCGTAGAAATCCAGATAAAAAAAAATACACAACTCTTACAGTCCCGGACCGTATTTTACCGGGAAAAAGTACGTGAACGTAATAATCCCGGACCGTAGATTTTGCGGGAAAAAAATATTTTAAAACAGTATTATTATATGGACTGTATAATGACAGAATCTAAAAATGTGCGTACCGTAATGCAACGGGCCGTAAAAATCCGGAAAAAATTTTAAGCAACATTAGTGACATCTATCGGTGTACTTTAAATCACTTCCCTACGTCATACATTAGGTATATGAACAAATAGATCTCGGGTCATCTAGATCAGCGGTTCTTTTATAAGAGGAAAAACCAGACTCACAACGGTAGGTTGTTACAAACGGTAATAGAGTAAAAATAGCTTTTTCAACTAGAGATGGATATTCGTCCTTAAGTTCAATCCAAAACTCGTTTAAAGATCCAGATTCAAACTTCTGTTTTAAAGACGACATGCTTTTAATTTCAATTAAATGCTCATATTCGAGCACGGATAACATGGCAGGTTTTTTTTGGTTCACAAAAGGATTTTGTATCCAATCAATGTCATTATAAGTAGCAGGAAAATACTGAGACAATGATTTTTTGAGGTTTTCCAAATGTTCCATAATTATTTTTTTTATATTATTTGTTAGTCGCAATTCGTATTCGTTTAAATATTCCATCAAGAGAGGAAAGCATTCAAAATTATTGTCATTTACAGATGCAATCCAAAAGTTAAGTTTGTTTCTTAATGCTATTATAATTTTGTCTCCTTGCAAAGACTTAGGAACTTCATTCAGTTTACTGAATATGTCTACGGGATAAGCTTATTTTATAAGCCATTGGTCATCATGTAATCTAGTTAAATTCTAGATCACAACCACCACACTTCTAGTAACAACGTGCATCTACTCGTCTCGGGATCCAATTGTCTCTAAAAAATTATCTAAAAGTCTTGTTCACGACTTATCACGGAATTCAGTCTTACATAACCAAATTTAATTTAACCTGTCACTTACTCGACGTGGAGTTTCGCCGCAAATCGAGGGATATTTTCGATTGAAGCGAAGCGGTGACATTCGAGAGGTACGCTCTCAAATGGAGTCACAGAGACCCCATTATATTATGATATATAATATGCATATTAAATCTTCAAAACTCAACTGCACTAGAAATGTACCGTAATATTCCGGAATTACACGATCCGCGAATATACATTCCGCGTGATTTTTTTCCGGCAAAATATCCGGTCCGGCAATGTATATCGCAAATTTTTACTGTTCACTTATATTTTTTCACGCAATTCTTCAGTCCGCAAAAATATACTGTCCAGATGTCTACGGTACGTGAAAATATAGTCCGAGTATATACATTCCGAAATCCTAAGGTCCGTGCGCGATTGTTTTCTGAGATTTCACAAGCGTTCGACTCATAGTAGTCATTTATGTTTTAGAAAGAAAATGTTCTGGCTATAAAATTGAAATTTTCCAATATATATTTTAATTTTTTTTTATCGCAAAAATTAAATTATAAATATTCAGATAAAAACCAATTTAAAATATAACAAAGATTAATTTAAAGATAATTAATTATTATTTCTTATAATAATAATTACTAAACTATAATATCATCATACAAAATAATTAATATATATATATATAATACACAGGACAATTATTTTTTTCGTGGAACGGGCAATATCTCGGAAATCTTCTCAACGAGTGTTTTTTCTATATTAAAAAATTACGTATATTGACATTTATCAATGAAAAATAATTATTATTGACATTGGTAATGTGCTTATCGAAGGATAATTCGATAGGACAAAAATTAACATCTATACTGATATTGAATTTTGATTTCTGAATAGATACCTAAGTGATTATTACAAAAATTCATTCTGAAAAAAATGTGAAACTATTTTTCGACCCTGGTAGAAAACCATGTAGATAATTTTTAAGTACTATAAAATGCTTAAATATTAATTTACTAACCTATATGTCAGTTTTGATTTTTCTATCTGAATTACTTCTGATCATAATTTATTTTGATTTACATATATACAGGTATATATGTATAAATTATTTATAATTTTCCAAATTACCATTCAATCTTTTGACTTTTTTAATAACTATTTTTGATGAATTGTGCTTTAACTATGTAACAAAATTATATTTAATCGGTTCCGTAAAAGTTCAGTAATTACAAATATAGTGTTATATTTTTACCAATTTTAAAATTGAAAACACTTAAGAAACACATTTGTAATTGTTTATTAGAACAAAGTGAAACGAATATTAATTCGTATTATTTAAAAAATAAAGTAAAAGAGAATATTTAATAAGATTAATAGTTTAATAGTCTTTCGATTAGTAGCGATTAAAGTACATCTTGCATTATGCAAATATGAGTGAAATGTAAATGATTCACTGTTTGTTAACAAAATCAAGGCCTAATTAGTTTTCGTACTGATGACGAGACAAACGGGAAATGATTACCATATTCACCGGCATACCACATTTCTGCTATATTAATGACGTAATAAACAGATTTCTCAAAATATTAATTTCAAAGAAAATAATGATTTTTACTAATATTCTGTACGCGTATATCGTGTAAAAGTGTACATTTTCTAGAATCATATTGTTTTGATTTTTTTTTTAATGTATTAGATCATAATTCTAATTATTATGTATTAGAGACTGAAACCGAACAGAAATTAACTGGTTCAAGAATCGGAACCCTAAAATATAAGGAGAACCGTAACCGGTACCAGAACCCTTTTACCGAAATTGAACCGGAACTCAAATTATAAAACCGGTTAATATCGGTTTCAAAACTTTATTTCATTGAAATTTTTAAATATAAATTTTTTGAATGAAACATTATAGCACAACAATTATGAAATGTTACAATGTTTGATAATATACACGAACAGCGAGGAAATATAATAATAATAATAATAAATAGTTAAGTAGATAAGTAAAGAAAACATAACATTAAAAAAAAAAAATATATATATATTTAAATGAATAAAATAAAATAAAATTACTTATGTCTGTATAAATCTGGGAACATTGGGTGAATTAAGAAATTCCATTGGAAAATTCACTGCTTAAGTTTGGTGCATCAAGGAGTCAATAGATTTTTATGTCACCTGCGATTTTATTTAAATCGATGATGTTTATATTGTGTACGTCAACATTTTAGACTTTAGAATGGCTTTTCCGCTCAACCGTGTGTGATTTTGGTAATGTGTTTCGATGCTTTTGAATACCTTTTCTACAAATTCTACTTTTGAATTTACCATGTTGCAGAAACCAGATGGTAAGGTAATTTTTTCTGTTTCTGAATTTGTAAGTATAGTGCCATTGCCTACTTCGAGTAATTATCTCGAAAATATGGTAACTGTTGGTTCGTTTGGAATATTTGGCAAGTCTTTCAATGTGTAGTATGATGCCTCCATTGACTTCTTGTGAGTCATTGTACACTTATGGCCCCATACAATGTTATTGTATGCCCGAAGAATCTTTCCAATTCCTGATGTTTTAGAAATGTTTCTTGTTAAGTTTACTGTGAAATGGCCGTTTGAACGGATTTTAGCCGGGATCAAGGAAATTAATAACGTAATTCCAGTTCCACCTGAAGCGTTAAAAAAGTACAATCCAACATATTGGTTGGCCACGGCTTGTACGATAGTATCAAATACTATCTTTTGTTGTCGAAGAAATTCGGTGTATTTCCTTGGACGAGCAGCTGTAAATCATTTCTGTTGTATGACTGCTCTCTGAGCAGTTCTCTCTCGAATGTCGCATTAATAGACCTGTTCGGTACTGTTACTCGCAATTGTGGAAACAACATGCCACACAGTGCAAGACAAAGATCCTTATGGTGAACATTAGCGCTTTATTGTATATTTCTTGTGTGAAATCTAAGGTATGATTATGTGTTTCTTGACACAATCTGTGAAGAATATCTTCGTCATGTAGTCTTTATATTTCTCTGACAGTTGTACTAGTTGTGATGGAAAACATGTAAATAAAATAATTGCGAAAAGCGTACGTATCAGAAATCGAATAGTAGTGGATAGGAATCTTCAATTGACTTATCCCAATAACTGTCGTTTTCTAGCAAATTAAAGGCTTTGCACGTACTCCGATATGTAGTACGTACTATTCCATTCATTGTACGTAAGTGTATATATGATGTCAAACCATGAACAGTAATTAGAAGTAAAAGTAAATAAAAGCAATCTCTGATGTTCAGGCACGTGCGTAATTTTAAATTTACGAACAGGTAAAACCTATTATCTAATTATCTAATTGTAATATTTGTTGTATACAAATTATAAGTAGGTATATGACATATTTTAAAACAAATAAGTGAAAATAGTAATATGTGCAAGTGAAACATAGTCATAATAAATATAGTCATTTGTCAGATATTTCTTATATGGAAATCCAACGTTCTATAAAATTGCAAGTCAATCCATTGACCATTTTTTGAATTTTACGAACATAAACATACAGAAGTTTAATTTATAAATAAATATGTATATATATATATATATATATATATATATGTGTATAAATGCCATTTACTGTAGAATGTTTTTAATAAATAAATAAATTATATTAAATTTTAAAATTTTAAATTATATAACTTTAACTGGAAATTTGGTAAGTTAATCGAGTATTTAATAATCAAGTTGGATTTTGGCTGATGTGAGCAGGCTTTTACCTTAATTTATTCTAGTATACTTATGTATATTTCAGTTTTTCAATCAACTATTTTATGTTAAAATAAGTATTCCACTTATCAGATTTCGACATTTCAATTATAGTTTCATAATATATTATTTGTACATGCTAATATTATTTATTTTCATTTTATCGGACGTATTTGTTAAAATGTATTTTTATTATATGATAATACGAAGTACTATTGGTAAAATAACTTATTTATGATATGTATAGAGATGTTATATTCCGCAATATAGAACCTTTTAACTTTAAAGTTTAGTACATTTTACCTTTTCTCCGTGAACTTGTTTCTACCAGATCTAATCTGGTGGTATTTTAAATTCCAAAATAACATTATTATTTTTCAGTGTTCAACTGCATAATTGACAAAATATTGTCTAGTTTCAGTAAATGGGTAGTTGAAATTTTTGATAAAATTTTTAGTTAATCTTTTAGTGTCATGTATATTTTTCAGTACAAATGTCGAATTAATTTCTGTTTTTATAATAATGCACTAAAAACTTTTCAACAATTTTAAAAATATATTAGTGCAAGAAAAAATGATATTAAAATAGATAAAGAGTAGTAATTACAATGCCCCGCTAACGTAGCGGACACATTTAGCGGCTAATTTTAAATGTTTCATTGTTACAATGTTCTGTTATGTTAAGTATTACCACCAACTCATAGTTAGTGGGAACTTTATTCAGCGACAGGTGTTGGTACCTGTTAAGTGACTAATGGGAAGAATCCATAAATTAGACACAGAAAATATAATATATTTATGGATTTTACGAATATTATTATTCTGATAAAAGCGATATTTTTTATCAATTGGAGTTATTTAGTATTTTTGCTTATGAATAATACGGTGTACCGTTCATTTATCTTATTTTTATTGTGCATTTATTACATTTAATATTATAATATTAATTAAAAATGAATAATATTAATAATTTAATTGAGTTTATTGATGAGTTAAATTATATTGGTCGTAGAAGACTACAAGTGTTCCATGATAGGCCTAATTATCATGACATTTTAACTGAAGACAAATTTACATATTAATTTCGTCTTTCATAATTATATGTGTAGTTTATCTATTAAATTTACTCGCAAGAAACCCGGAAACAGTCACTAACAGGTAAATATTACTCAATTACAATACCATGCTACAATTTCTAATCGGTACCTCAGATATATAAATATTATTATACAACTAACTAGTAGGTACCTATATAATATTATATTCATAAAAAGTTTTTTTTATATATTTGTACTTATACCTACGAAATATTTTTTTTTTTTTTAGGAAATGGCACTAGCCCTAATGAACCAGTTTCTATTTACCCTAAGGTCTAAGGTTTTATGCTTTGGGGACTATGATTATATCGGTGGTAAATATGTTTGGTGTTAGTATACTTATCTTCTGCAAATTAAACAGTAAAAAATATTTCCTATGCTATTGCAGGATTAAGTGGAATATTTTTAAACATATTTTACAAGATATTATTGAAACAAAAATTTAAATGTTTAAAATGTTAAATTGATTGCACACATGTGAGAATCCAATCTTCAAGAGGTGAATCTTTAGAAACATTTCGAAATCGCAAAGGGTAAAGAAATATCATCGATGCACATACATTAGACGATTAAAATGCGAGTTAATAATTAAAAATTTAAATTAAAACATATTTATAAATTTAAAAGTAAAAATGTAGAATGTTCCTTTATTATTCATCACATAATAGCTGATTTCATTATTAACCAATAAAAATCATTGTACTATACTTAACACTAGCGGTAACCTTGTAATAATGGTTTATGTAAAACTCGCCGCTAAATTACCTACTACACAAATTACATGCTTACTGGCATCTTATTGGCAGTTGGATAAAATATGTCTCCGTCTAACCAGCTGATTATACAAAAAAATGTATGTTCAGAAATTGTATCGAAATGTTGTATTTTATGATATAATAGTTGATGTAAATAATATAGTTTATGATAAATAATTAATCTATAATAAAATTAATATATATTTTATAGAATAATGTTTATACTATAGCATCATCATTTTTATTTTTTAAATATACATATGGTAGGTAAATATTTTAAGTCCCAATACTTTGTATAGAAATATTTATTTTCAAACCTTTTTTCCCCGAAATGTATAGTTTTTTTTAAAGAGAAATATATCTATTTAAATTTTTGGGATTTATAAGTAGTTATTTATATTTATTTAAAAATTTTAATTTCAAAAACTAAAATGATAACACTTGATCATAGATACTTTTTTATCTATACATTTGGTAATAGATAAATTTACTCTAATATTAGAAATAAGAAAATTGTGATGAAAACGCTGAACGTAAATTTGCAGGTGTTACATCATCCTGAGCTTAATGGAAAACTATCAAAAATAATTGATTCGAATGCAATGAGTTACCATTGACATTACATTAAAATCTTAATGAATAACAATAACTTGTCCGAGAACTGAAGGGACTTAGGAACGGTGGACCAACTTTGACCATCTAGATATCCGGACAGATTTTTTTATATATTCATTATTTCATGCACTTAAAACAATCTTAACTAAACGAAATTTAGAAAAATTCAACGACCTATTTTCCGATCGAAATCAAATATGTCATATTGTCTTCACACATGTTTTATATACCATGTAACTTTTATTATAATATATAAGTATCGCATACAATCCATTTGTATGACATTATTGCACTTCTATTACTTGAATAATAATATTATAATATGAATATACACTCATGTACTATGAATATAATGTATTATAAAACAGAAAATATTTGTTCAAAATTAAATGTAATGACTATTTTCCATATCGATAAAAAAAGATGGTAGGACAATGCATTCCAGACACGATGCACTGACTTAAGAAAATATGCTCATGCACAAAAAATTACCATGTACCTCAGACAGAGAGGTGCTTGCGGTGCATAAGACAAGGATCACACATTCCGATTGCATTTTAGCCGACATAGAAAGTACGTCTACCTATACCGAGAAGTCCGCTTTAAAAAGAAAAAAAAAATCATTTTGTCTAGATCATCAATAAGGGCGAAAATATCTCGCGAATTAACCCTTGTTCCGTTGTAGCATTTCTCGTCATTTCGTGGCTACACAGTCAAACAGACAAGAACGCGGTCGGCGTTCCGGGAGCAACGGAGTCTATCATACCTAATCTATCAATGTTTTTGTCGAAATTTTGTTCGCATGGTTACATTTAATTTATTGAATTAACGACGCGTATAATGTACCTATAAGTAAAAAATAAATAAAAATCTTTATTAAATATTCGTTTTCTCGATCGAGTTCAAGCTACAACGTCGATCGTAAGAGGAAGAGCTCCAACAGGTAATTAAATTTCATTAAAATTGCTAATTTCAGGCACGTCAAAATACAGCCTACTTTAATAAATTATCCAAGTTTAAGAATCAGAAAATTTACGTACAATCAGTATATTATCAGAAGGTT
This sequence comes from Pemphigus obesinymphae, assembly GCA_025469235.1. NCBI lineage: Eukaryota > Metazoa > Arthropoda > Insecta > Hemiptera > Aphididae > Pemphigus > Pemphigus obesinymphae. The sequence goes on from JAIPRL010004928.1 coordinate 26,196, forward strand.
TTGGGCGATTTATCACACTCGTAATATTTCGTGAATTTTGTTCTCTTAAATTCAGTGATGTCTGACACATAAATATTTCACGTAATTATCCTTGCTGTCGTTTAGGGTGTCTACAGTGATTTTGTTGCTGTACGGTGACCACTCAGAGGAGACTCGCGCAAGGTCAATTATTTAAATTTCTCATTAATGTTTGAAAACAAATAAACAACCAAATTAATTATTACGAAATGTGTGTGTAGTGTGGTAGAGCACAGACTAATGAAGTTTAATTCTGAACAATAATATATCCTTCATTCCCCTAATTAATCAAATACATTCCTGTCGATTGTTCGAACCAATTATACCCCGGGAAACCCTTCTACCCGTAACACAAGGAAGGTATACATAACTCATTAAGAGATATAAGGTTAGCTGAATAATACCGTATAATCGAGCAATTATTATTATTTAAATCGTGCAGTTATATTCCTATATAACGGCCGTTAATTTCTTGTTATACACCTACCAAATTTTAACCATCATTAAATTTACATCAAACGTATATTTTTAAAATTTTCCATCTCTTTTTGAGTCATGACAAAGTGGTGATTTTCCTACTTCTATGAAAGGGAATGATAGAAATAAACCATTGATTTTATACTTGACATTAAAATAAAATTCAAAAATACTATGCCAACTTAATAATGTTCGGTTTGAACTTTTGAGTATTTACGATTTGTATAAAATATATATATATATATATATTGTATGAGTATTCGTATTTTTTGGTTGACAAAATATATTTAGACGGTTATACGAGTGGAAATGACAGATAAAATATTATGAAATATCCCGTCAAAATAACATGTTTTATCGGTAACCTTAAAAAAATTCCTTTACTTTTTGCGTTCGTTTTCAATTTATCGGGTGTACAGTGTATCGTTGAAATATTATTATTATTATCAAACACCATATTGTGTACAGGTTATGGGTAAATGATTGCCCTTATCATTTACCGATAAGCTCTATGGCCTTTCAAAATATTTACAAATTTTCTGCACTTTTTGTCGATCATAACGGAACGCGAATGATGTTCGGTTGTGCGATAAAATGTGTATATTTGTATTTAAAATATCCGATAGTCTATTAATTTTTTAATGAGGTAAGTGCTTCGAGGGTATTAATTTTTTTAAAAATCCTGTAAAATAGCAACATTTAAAATAAAAAAAGGCTAAATTCTGTTAATAATTAAAATTATTTCATGACTTGCTATTAATAACTATATAAATTCCAATCAATTAACGATATATAAATAAAGTTATATGGAAGAACAACACTAATTACCTAAAAATTACTTCGCCAAAAACTAAAACAACGTAGATAAAACGAATTATAACATAAATATAAAATACGTAGTACGATTTATGACGACTGTTTCTAAAATTCTAAAATTTACAATAACCATTAAATTGTTCAGAAACATATTTTATTTAAAATTCAAATAATATAAATTTGAATAATTCTTATTCATATTTGCACATTTTTGTTGTATATTATTATAATATTAGTTGAAACATTTGGTCATTAATCAAATATAATAGTTCCATAATAAAATATATATGTACATAATATCAATTCTGGGCATTAACGAGTTAAGAAGATAACAGTTATGTTGAAAGTTAAGTTAATTTTAACTTTAAACTTAACTTTTCATATTTGATTATTGTTAATAAGTAATACTTTATTAATTTCATTTATTTTTGGTTGTATTAACTTTTAAATAACGAGTTACTTTTCATTAAAACTCAGTTAAGTTAGTTTTGAAATAATTGATCTAGGTACTTTGATTTCTTATTGTGTCTATTGTCGAAATAGTTGAATAAAAATAAAGTTGTTTTCGTCATTTCTAATAATTAACATATTATAAGAATTATTTATTTCCTGAAAATATAAATAAAACAAAAATACCTATATATTATTTTATAATCTCCCCGTAATATAAATTGAAGAATATATTAGATTTTCTCCAATAAACAATATTTAGATAGGTACATACTAATTTGCAATGACCAATTTCCATTTGTTAGAATTTTTAAGAAAAACGTAGGACCTAATAATTAAACATTTTCATGGATCTATTTGTTGTTAATTTTAATAATAATTATTATAAATACATTGTAATATTTTCAAAAATATTATGCAAATGATTTTTGAAATTGTTAAAATACTTAAAGTTAAAAATAACAATATTTCCAAAAAAATAATAGATACTTAATATTATACCTGTATTCAAATGTTATATTGACTCGTATAGAAATTAAAATTAACTTAAGTATTAATAAGTTATTTTTTTTAACTTAATTTAATGGTTGAGAAAAAAGATAACTAATAACTTTAAACTTTTATTGTTTTTTTTTTTTTTTAATTAATTACTTAACTGAGTTGAAATTTTAAAAATTATTAACTTGCCCAACATTGCTTAATATATTAAAAATATACCTATTTTTATTATATTCAAATTTCAATTTACTAATTAATAGGCTAACATAATATTTATCTATATTTTCTGTTAAAATATAGATATTTAAAATAATTTATTTTGAGGATTTTCTAACAATTATTTTTTAAGTTAAAATTTTGGACGATTAAACAGAAGTTGGATTAAAAATGTATTGACTATGGAATTATTTATTATACAAACAATTTATTATTGGAACCTAGGACTTTCAATATTTGAGAAGCTTCTTGGAACTCATATGCCTATACAGGTATGACCCTTTACGATTTAACATTCAAATTTAATATCGTAAAATGTAAACCTTATTTAATATTAAGAGGACGCTACACCGACAACTTTTCAATGAATAACTTGCATTAGAATTTTTTTTATCTTTATCAAGTTATATACATGGTAGAAATATGAAATAAAATTCCAGCTAACAACATTTTCTAGTGACTGATGTAGCCAATTTTTTATATATGCATTTTTACACATTTTATGAGCTATTAAAATATCGAGTTTTTTTTTTAACAGCTCATAAAACGTATAAAATTGAATGTATTACAAATCGGCTACATCAGTTCCTAGATAATTTTATTCTGTATAATTTATTTTTTATTTCATTCTTATACAATATTCTGAAATTGATAAAAATGAAAAATTTGTAAATATGTTTTTTTTACTAATATCGTGATTAATTTTTTTCTTTTTATTTCATAATATTTGCCTATACAAAACCCTTTAAAAATCGGGTGTGTAGCGTCATCTTAATGGAATTGAAAGATTTCTCTGTATCACACACAATATATAGTAATTAAAATGTTTTCAATTTCCAACATGCAACTAGACTTTACGATTAATTTAAATCAGTTGTTAGAAACCTAAAAATTCATTCGATTGGTGTACAGGTACGTTGGAAATAGGGCACGTCTAAATTGCTATAGTTACGTCTGTGTTAGAGATAAACAGAAAATCACTGCTCCAATCCCCTTAAATGAACGTTTGGAATATAATTCAAACCTCTTCAGATCCGTAATCCGAACTATAATCATACTTCGATGTCTTTAAAGAATCAAAACCATAAAATATAAAAAAAATTCAAATCATATGTTTTGCAATTTCGACCACCGATCCACGAATAGAACAATCATTAATTATAGTATTACGAAATATACTCGATAAAACGCTTTATGATAACAGTAGGTACCAATTATCTGTCGTACCCAGACACCTACCATATTGAGAGATAAACAGAATAGATATGTGTATATATAAGTACAAAGTTAGTGAATAACGTAATGATATTCGGAATCAAGTTTTACTCTATATATATTTAAGATTAAGCACATTATGTTAATGCTTTAAATGAGATTGTAGCGAATGTCTTTATCGAAAAACCAGGAATGGGACGACTAATAAATGATACGATATGTTTACCACTATATATTTTAATAGGATACTCACTTTGAACATAATGGTGAATATAAACAAAAACTCGTTTAATAAATTAGTATTTTGAGTATTTCCAAAATAGAAATATAACTAAAAATATTACTTATAATATGAATACGCAAGTATGAGAAACGTACCTATATAGGTAAATTACAATAGTTTATGACGTTCGGCGATTTTCTCCGTCAGATATGTATCGTCGAAACGTTTTCAGCTGAACAAAAACAAAAATCCTAGTTTGTTTAAAGAAAAATCGATTTGTTTTTCTTATACCCACACATATTATTATACACCTAACGATAATGTCGACTTATATAATTTATTTAGGGGTCAGATAAAAAAAAAAAAAAAATTTTTATTCAACACCGATTGTAGTCATACGAAACGATCGAATTGTTTTTTTCGGGCGAATTAAAATGGAAATACCTACCTGAAAGTATAATACGATTTTGCACGCCAGTGTGCCCATGAACCAAGTTTCGGTGACGTCCCACACAACGGTCGGCGGCAAACAGATTAGGATCACTAAAAAGTCAGCCACAGCCAGGTTAACTATGAAATAGTTGGTAACTGTTCGCATCGTTCGGTTTCTGAAACAAGTAGTTACACTGTAAACATTAAACTGATCACAAATGAAGTTTCGTGTACTGGAATTAATGTGATTTTCATAAGTTGATCGAAGTGTATAAGATATGAGTATGAAACATGAGAGCTGAATAAGTTTTTAAATTGAAAGAAAGTATGTTTTATCGTGCATAAATTGTAGGACTGTTCTAAATTTATGTAATGTAAGTATACATTTTGTAAGAATATAGAGGTTTTTTTGAGAAATAATATTTAAAAATGTTGCCTGAAAAAATATTATGGTTAGGGAAATTAATATGAAGAATATGCTTGATGACATAGTTGGAGATTAAGAAGCTGAGTATCTTGCGGATGCAAGGAATGAGTTTCCTATATTTGGAAGCAAATAGTTAGTTCGTTGATTATTGATTATTAAGAAAGTATTAAAAAGATGAAGTAATATTTTAATAAGAAAACCGAGGGTGTGATAACACAAGGAAATTTTTGATTGAAAGAGTAAAATAGTAAGAAGATTTTGTTGGAAAATGAGAGTTTAGTATAAATTCCATACAAGATCGATGACAATTTATTAAAAAGAAATAATGATAGAGGGAAAAAAATTCTACTGTGATTGCTAAAACTTCAATGGAGAAACAGATTGCAGAATTCTAGTGGTTCCTTTTGAATTTAATGTACCTAGGTATACATTTTATTATGATAAGGTTATAATAATTATAATAGATATTGTACCTACTTAGTATTTACGAATTGCGAGTCTTTGTCAAAATATCCGAGGATAAAACATCCTATGGGTAAATACAATGATTCACGAACCTATTTGATAATAATAAATAAATAACACTGTATAATGCAATATTTTATAAAAATGACTACCTTAGTATATTTATAGAAATAATCTATTTGGTTAGTTATAATTAAATTAGCAACTACTATTAACTATTCAATCCTGATGTTTTGTTACATATTGTACCTTGTAATTTTTCTTGTACAGAACACCTTAATTTTTTTGCAACGCAAAAATTGTTTTCACCATTTAAGTCTCACCATCATCATCTACCTCCATTCTTATTTTATATTTATATGTCTCTAAATTCAAAGGTGATAGTGCGTTACAAAGAAATATTCTCTAAAGTTAAAAATCGATGGTTTTGTGTCCATTGGATCGGTTAGATATAATGTCATTTTTAAATTTAATATTTATATACGTACTATCCTTGGACATATTGTCTGAGCTCTAGCAATAATACACTCAAAATTAAAACTAGTAAATTACTAGTTAAATCCGAATAAGCGTATAATAATATAGCATACCCTCAAATATAAAGATAATAATCGATCAATTTACATTTTTAATTTTATCAATCATATTCTAAGCTCCGGTATTCTCAGATTTTCATATGAAGAAATAAATACGCAATGGCGAAACCAATTCATTGAACAAAATATCACGTTTATTTTGTATTGTTTTTTCGAATATAAAAGGAAAGCTGTACAGTCTTTTATTTATTCGTTTAATGGGCAGAGCCCAAAAGTAAGTGTTACACAAAAAAAAAAAAAAAAAAAATATAAATAATAATACAAATTAAATACAATGGAATATCACTATAACTAGACATTTCCAAAAATTATAACTTATACTAATGATTAAAAAGGGTAGAATTCTTATTTTCCGAACGAATTATTTGGTCCAGTGAATGAAAAAGGAATATTTATTCTTGTAATTTAAAAATGGTATTGATTCAATGCATTTATTTTTTCACAATGGTTTTATTACGCACCCCAGAATAAACTCGGCCGATTTGAAAAGGCTCCATTGGAAATGCAAATTATGCGGGAATTAAAAACAACAGGTACCAAAATAAATACAAAAATAAAGTGTCTTATTCAGACGGATTTAAATTAATTTAATTTACCTTAAACAAAAAATCTTATTAAAATAAAATCATTAATTAAATAAGCATGATTCATAATATTTTAATATTAATATATACATATAATATAATTTAAAAAATATATATTTTCACATCATAGAAGATATTGTATTTTGACATGTTACAAATTGAATTATCCTTTCGTAATAAATAACTCAATCAGCAGTATGGACGTTAAATATTTTAATAAAAAAATAAACGAATAAAGATAATGTTTAAATATATATAAATTCAATGACATGCAATTTATGTATAAATAAATATTTCTTGTCTCGTTAAAATAAAAAAATTTTATGTTTCGTATATTCTCGTACATCGATTATCAATTGGGTACTCCAAGAAAATTAATTTAATACAATCTAAAATGTACAAATAACTTTTCAATAATATAGTGAGTCTTATATTAATTTATATTAGTCTTATTTGTAAGATACAACTTTTATGGACTTGTTAAAGTCCACGGAGTTAGCATGAAAATATTCTAATATTAGTTTCTATATATTAAATGGCCCAGAAAAATAAAATAGCAGATATCAATCTAAAAACAGTGGTTCATGGTAAAGTAGTATTGAAAGAGTTACACAGAAATAAAAGGTTCAATCTATAACGAAACTTAAAACCGATAATTATTTTGAAAATCATCAATCCTGTAACTGTTATATATAATTTTATTTATAATTAGTATTTTTTTCATTTTCCTAAAAAAGATTTAAAATAAATAATTAATACATAAATACATACCGGGCGATTTTTACCTCCCGGTATAAATTTACTAGGGAGGTATACATTTAGTGGTAGGTACTAGGTATAAATTTCACGCGACACCGGAACTAAAAAATTCATTAAGTTCCCAGTCCCTGGTATAATAATATCTCTTGAATTAAATTGTTTTACATTGGGTTTTCACAAAATTATTTTTACATAACATTCAATAATAATTTAAAAATATATTTTTTTTTTTTTTTGTGTGTGCTCGTTTAATACATATATACAAATGTAAGCGAATTTTAACCTAACAGTATTTAAAATACTCAAGTTCAGTAAAAATATATTTTACATACAATGTTTTACTATCAGATATATTATAAATTTACAATTTAAATTATTCGTAATTTATTCATTTCTTTTCCCTTAATAATCTCTATTATTGATGATCATTTCACAAATTCAATATCGATTTTACTTTTTAGTATAGATAGTTTTAAGTTTCTAAAGTTTTTAAGTTTAGACACCATATATATATATATATCTGTTGTGTCTGTCCACCCGTTTGATTGTCCCGCCCATCCATTCGTCTGTTACTCCGTCTGTTCGTAGTTACTATCTATGTTTTAGTATCATAACTATTATGATTGTTAATTTGGTTATCTGGATGATAGATATTATTTGTTCATTTTTATATTTTTGTTTACAATACGTTTAGGAACCGGGAATTTTGCATGCTCGTGAAGTAAACATTCTTAACTTGTATACAGTTATATACTAAAAATTAAAATATAAAAATATACCTAATTAATATAGCAAAAATTAATGTTATTAATATTAAAGGTTAATGTAAACGTTTTACACAACATAACATATATTGTTTGATCATTAATTTGGAATTGATTATTTAATATTATTTAGTTAAAAATAGTTTTAGATAACTTCAGGTAATTTAAATATTTTTATTGTATGTAATTTGTATCGTGATTTAATGAATTACTTTTCAAAAGTAATACCTACTGTAATAAATAGTTCCATATTAACGTCCTACAATACTTGTCTATAAGGTTTAAAATTAACATAATAATATATTCAAACAAAAAAACATTTATTGAGTTATGCACAACCTGTTGAAATCTTCAGTTATATCTTTTCCATTAACAAGAAATTTCAATTGACAGAAAATAGTGTAATTTTCAAAGCTCATTGACGGTCACTTTAACAAAAAAAAAAAACGCTTGAAAGTTTTCAAAATTTTTTTAAAATTTTTGTCGCATAAATTATAAAACATATACATTAGGTTTTTTCTCTATTTGTAATCTAAAATATTACGCTAAAAATTGAGTTTTTAGCATAGATATATAAATATATGGACTGCGCTATTCTCACCTCCAACACATCGATCGACAAACAAATTTGGTGCGAGAGAAATTTTCAAGACGCTGAGAATTTTCGTTTATTTTTCCCGAAAAAAGTAATTTTTTCTTTCAATATGAGTGATATTTTTCTGTGTTATATTGAATGTTATTGCCAAATTGTCAACAGTCAATTATCGTGTAATATAATTAAATTGTGTATTTCGACACACAATGCGCAATTGGGATCGATTACCTAATCCATTTGTCCAGTGGCGTCATTTGGGGGGTGGCAACTCATACATTTGCCACAGTCTATACTTTAACTCAATCTCAAGTCGGCAAATTTAAAAATTTTAATTGTCCAATATTTTTGTAATTGACGTTTTCGAAAATT
>JAIPRL010004929.1:0-35099 GCA_025469235.1 Pemphigus obesinymphae
GTACCTACTAAAATTGCGTATAAGTACCAAAAAGTAAAATCCCATTCAAAAATTTGCATTGTTCTTCGAGCAAAATTTAACTTAATTTAGATACTTTTGTATAAAGTTAACTTGAAGTTAACACGTTCATTTTAATAAAAAAAAAGTAACTTATTAAGTTAAAAGTTAATCTGAAAAAAAAGTAACGCGTTAATTAACTTAATTAAAATTAACTTAACTTTTTAACTTAATTTTAACTTTTAACTCGTTAATGCCCAGCCTTGCCAAATACTATACATCGGTAACCACGACAATAATTTGTTATTTTCTAATTACAACTTTTCGTGTCATTTCCCTTAAGTCTATTAGTTTCAAAAATACTTGGAAAATCCAAAAATGACTTCTATAAAGTACCGACAAGAACGAACTGCCTATCGAAAAACTCTTACTTTACTCCATCTGCACAAAAACGTGTATACATACCTACTTGAAAAAAAAAAATTTCAAAACCAATACATTTTTATTGTATATGTCCGCATCGAATACGTGACTATTTTAAATGCATTTTTACAGAATTTGTTTTTTTTTTTTTTTTGGGTGGGGGGGAGTTTTTAAATCCAAATCCTATATAGTTATAAATAATAGGTATAATGTGAAAGTGACTTGGTCACTTTTTTCTTTTTTGGGTCCAATACGGATGATACGATCGCGATGTGTAGGGTTATCATACGTAGGTATTAACCGCAACAATAAATCGCGTTGGGTGTGGGTATGGTTTCGTATAAACCTTTATTGTGCCGTGCCACAGTTAAATCATGCCGAACAACGTCATCGGAGATGGAAAAATTTAGACAATTATTTATTTCCGGTACGCGTTAATTCTTTTGCGTTCGCCATTTTATTGTTATCATCTACGCGCGGACGGACACCATTCACGTCGTCATACTATTATTATTATTACTATTATTATTATTATTATTATTATCATCATTATTATTATTATTATTATTATTATTATTATTATTATTACATAGTACGCATAATGTAACAGAAGTTGTGTTATGTGTTTTGATTATGGACGCGTTACTATATTTTTATCATTTGATTGGACTTGAACGGATTCACGTTTTTACAAGACAAAGTGATACGCCCTCGTGAAACGTGCCTCAGATATTATCGGGTGCGCACGTTGACAAAGTCACAAGGGGAATATGTGCTGGTCCTGTACATTTATAAAGGTCAGTGACCCCGAGATGTCCCCAATCGTAAATTATATATACATTAAGTTAAAATCGACGGATATTTTCGAAAATTTTATATTGCAGACGGAGGACAGAATTGTTTTGAAGACGAGTTGTCGTAGTTAAAAGCAAGTAAGTTTGATTACATGCATAATTAATATTGAATACGTGATGTTAGCTAAAGTGATTTTTCTATAACAGTAGGTACCTACTCGTATATTATATTATGCCTGTGATGATTTTTTTTTTATTTAATCAAACCCATTTTTTTTTCGGAGTTCAGTAGGTTTTAGTCGATAGTAGCTAAAGTTTTCTAAAAATTATCGACAAATAATTATACAATTAATTTTTGATATAAGCAGTACAAAATATGATAACAACAACCGAGATGCGATGTACCTACGACATTGTCATAACTTCATGGTATAATGGACAATGATGCAAATATTTGGAAACTCATTAGAAAGCATATAACTGCTATTAAAATACACCTACACAATGTCTTCAATAAACGAATGATTTGATTATTTTAACAAAAATCAAAGAAAACAACTGGCCAAAATGTTTTGTTAAAATAATTAAAGGCCAATTTTCGGAGAAAGTATGGATAAGTGGGGAAATATATATATAGTCCCGCTATACGCAAATATAAAAGTTCGGTCCCAATGCAAAAAAATCAAATGGGCTCCTTTCCTATTTAGTTTAAATGTAGAAGAATAAAATTAGGCAAATGTCTTTATAATAGTGTATTTTCAATGTATTTTTTATTATATTTAATAAGTATAAATACGTATAATATATTATATAAAACTGTTTAAATCTGACTTTTTGAATGTTTAAATACGCCAAGTTATCAATAAGCTGAGTAATGTCATTCTTGCTCCATTGAATTCCTATAGAATTCAAACTCAAGAAACTTTTATTATTTTTAATTTTGAAAATTCCGTTCAGTCGTAACTACAGCTACAAGTATTATTAAGAAAAACAATTAATAATAAACAACAAAATTTACTTTTAGGAAAATACTGGTTATTATATCGTAATATTTTATTATAAATTATTCGGATAATTTTGTTTATTTCGTTTCTTAATGTTTATAAATCATTTGGTTATTGTTGTTGTAATAATATTGTTTTTTTTTCTTTTATATAAAAATTAAAATATATCCTAAATAAAATATAAAAATAATAAAATTGATAAATCCTAAAATTAATTAATTAATTAAAATAAATCCTTCTACAGACCTAAGAATCTGTTTTGTATTTTATTTATTACACTATAAAAACAATTCATAAAAACATTTTATTTTAAGAAATTATTTTTCATTAAATTCAAGACATATATGTGCATAATATAGAAGCGTGTAACGTTTTATTTCAAAACACTACTATACTCTGATTTGGTACTATAGCTCATTATTATTATTTTTTTTTTTATATACATCGATATTTTCAGAAAAATATCTTGCACTATACATGAAGTTTAAGCTATTATTATAAATTTCAATATTAAAAAGTCAATGAAATAAAAAAAAGTAGTTGTTATTTCAATATTAAAGTTCGGTACTTCAAATTAGATACGGTCAAATCACGAATGGTTATTATTATAGTTTTACTAATATGTGTTGGTAAATTTATACTTGGAAAAGATAGGTATATACTAGGTAAATCGCGCAAGGACTCTTGTCGCAACACGTAAAAGTTTGGGTATCACTTATAAGTGGTTCATTTCGTTGATATCCTATATTATACGTCTAAATTTTAAAAAAATTATTAAATTCCTTTTTATCGATTTAAAAAAATAATAATTTATGTCCATCAAAACGATAAACTACCTAAAAAAAAAAAAAAAAAAAATACCAAATGCCACAAGACAGTATATGAAAGCTTATTTTATTTAAGTTTTCACCCCCCCCCCCCCCAGACCCTGTAACTTGGCCTATGGACACCCGTGCGCATAGGCATACGATTTCCCTTCTGACGGAATTCTGAGTAGTTTAACGCATTTCCCTAATATAATACAGTCTACCATAAGATAAAAATTGCAATATTGTAAATCCGTTCACGTATTATTCTCTACAAAATATCACACCCCACGCATGCCGCACGTATAAGAAAGAAGAAAAAAAAATCTATAAACAATCCGATGAAAAAAATTTGATACGGACGATCCGCCGACGAGCTCGGATTGACACTGATATAGAAAAACGTTGAATTAAATTTGAAGGTCATAGTTGTTATTTTGACCCCTACAGGAAATAATTTATAACACAATATATTCTGTGTATATCGTGCACATGCGGAGGTACAATGCAATGCGCAAATGATGATGACAACGAACCGTGCAGTGTCAAATTATACATGACACGTTGGTCCTTGATTCATCGGGCTGTAATATGTGACAGACCGTTCGCATTTTTTTTTTTCGGTATACACGCAAAATATTAGTATTTGTTATACGTTAGTGTTACCAAAAAAATATACTGTAACGTATTATCATGTGTACAGGTGAATAGCAAATCCTGCAGAGAATGGGTTTCCTGCGGGAATGCAAAAACAAAAAAAAATGTTTAAAAATATAATATATAAAACCAACTGTATTTTGTAATTATTGCTTTAAGCAGTTTTTGTTCAAAATAGTAATACCTATACCTAAAAAATAAACATTTGTGAATATAATTTTAATTTAACGTTCTATAATTATGCATTTTAATGCAATACCAATAACATATAGAACACGCTGTAATAAAATACACGGGTAATATTATTATATATTATGTATTAGATAACTAGTATAATTATATCTTACATTTAATATAATACTCTGTACACCTGTGGAAACAAGTAGAAAAACAAAAAAAATTCAATTTAATTCTTTTTATCGAAATAATAAAAAAGAAATTCACAGATTGGAAACGAAACGATTTTTTCAAATATTACCCATGTGTATATTAGCCGGATAATATGTAAATTTTCCCATTTTAAAAGATACGTCAAAACTTTTCGATGGGTTCAAAATGTTAAAACCTCTTATTATATTTTTATAACAATTTGTTTAATATTTATTGTTGTTAAAACATATTAAAACATTTAAATATTTCGGTATTTCTACTTACCATAAACATATTAAACTGCATATCGCATACACTTACGAACCAGTTCGATGAGCATCCGTAAATACGATGGCGAGCATATGTATTTTAATATTTTATAATTGAAAAAAATCTCATAACACTATTTTAAGCACATGTCCCAATATTTGTAACGCATGTTTTAAACACATGTGTCACAAATATTTAGAAAAATATTAAAATATGTATTAATATATGAAATGAGCACTTGTGACTATTTATAATATTATAAGGTTACCTTAATTAGTTAGTTTTTGTTACGCACTGAAGATGATAACTTGGGTGTTATATACGTATACGCAAAATAAAAGTGTAAAATATTGTGACTTCGGTTATATAATATAATAATATTAAAATATGTATAAAGTAAGAAAAAAAAATCTGTCAATATTATGAAAACGTTTCGCTCATCGGTTAGGATTACTAATGGTGGATTTATTCTAAAGCAATAATAAATCATTTATTTCTGAAAAAAAAAACAATTAGCCATGAAATTCAGCATAGTATTAATTTCCGATTTATTAAAATCGTTCATTATTTTCGGTAGTTTTCCTTTAAGCTTAAGAACACTACTGAAAAAGTCGGAAAATGACCTCTTTAAAATCCCAGCTAGAACGATTTTTCTGTTAGAAAGCTCTAATAGCCAAAAAAATGTATAGTTACCCTACGTCCTACGTACTTAAAAATGCATCATTATTAAACTATTTAAAATTATTAAAATTTAAAACTAAAATAATTAATTAATAATATATGAGTTTATTCAAATACTACAAAAAAAGTCAAATTATTCTTGAAACTTTTTCTGATGATAAATTAATAATATTTTAGGTACGAAAAATTAACGTTTAAAAATTATGTTTAATTTAATATTTTTTTGAAATATTTTAACAACGTTATAATATTTATAAAACGTATTCAAAACAATATATTGAAAATGTATTTAATCAATAATTTCCTTAAAACATATTTGTTATGTATAATGCATGTATATTTTTATTTATTTGTTATTTGAATTTTTAGTAAACAACACTAAACTATAAAATGAAAACCGATTTAAAAATGTATAACAAACCAATTACTCATCGCGCGAATAGAGATATATGATAAATAAGATTACTATGTAATTTATCTTATTTTATTTGGAAATCAAATAAAATTTAGAAAACTTACAGTACACGTACAATGTTGCACTAAATATTATGTTGGATAAGCTTGTTTTTATTTCTTTTGGGACGTATAAATACGCTTATATTATATTTTATTATGTTTACAATAATAATATATTAGTTCTCGTCCTAGATTTAAAAATTTACATACATAAAATATTCCTAGTCTTATTAAAGTGAAAATACATTCAAATTATTTTTAGTCAAATGTATTTTAAATGTTTAAAAAAAAGATTTTCCATATATTTGTATTTAAAGGAATACTAAATATAATTTTGATATTAGTATAATAATAACAGACTTGGGTGAAATACTTTATGATAATAGTATTTCCAAATATTGTGGAAAACTTTTTTTTTTATCTATTTAACGTAGGTACTAAATTTCAATAATGAAAATAACTAATAATCATTGAGCGATTCTAATATTTTTAGATTCTAAGCGAATAGTTTACACTGACAAAAACATAATAAAAAAAAATTTTTAAATAAATAATTGGCACTTTAGATGAATTTTGTTCAAAGAATAAGAATTTTTTATTTTAAGAAGTATTCAAAATACTGTAGTAAATATTATTAGTTTTACAGTTTTACCAGTTTTAATTAATAAATTTAATTTGACGCCTAAAAGAGGAAAGGAGAAACATGATAAACATGATAAACATGTTAAAATATTATAATTTTCCAAATAAATTATTTTACCCTTGTAATCTTAAATAATGATATTAATTAAACTTTTGAAGTATAAAGTATTTGATAGGTATATATTTTAAATACAATTCATTAATCATATTTAAATATCCATGTATTTTAAATATATTTCCGACACTTAAATGTTTGATGTGAAAATGTAAAAAAATGTGTACGCTTATAACTTTAGTAGCTTATAAAATTTGTGCTATAAAATCACTCCAAATTGTAATTGATTATAATTACAATATTTTCCAAATATTATTTATAAAATACAATGAAAATATATATGTCTTTTATATTTAATATAATATTTTATTATTTTCGCATAGATAATAATTAAGCCATTAAAGTTCATGCAAACACGTCGGTTTTAAAGGATTATGTATAGACAATTTTATTAACATTTTATGAAAAATGTATATCTAACAATTGAAAAATATTTTAATTAATTTGTATAGTAATTTTAAAATAGTCTTATTCAGTAATATTTTTATTATATGCGTAATAATAAATAATTATTGAAAAAATGTTTGTAAAATCCATAATACCTAACAAAATAAACTAAATCAACTTTCGATTTTCAAATGGTAACCTATGATTTAAATTAGAAATTTTTAAAGAATATTTACATTTTAATTTTCAAATCCGATGAGTTTTACCCAAGTAATAATCGTTCAAATTTAAGACACGACGAAAAGGAGAGAATTACTGCAATAGAATGTAATATATGTCGATAATGACATACTACAGTACTTTCCTACTCCGGCGCATCTAAAATTTGAATGATTATACTTAAATAATACTTAAAAATTAAATATGAAAACTCTTACAAAAATATATTCTATAAGAATTTATAATTTAAATCAAAGGTTGTATTTTGAAAATTGAAAGTCGATATAATTTTAACAAATAAGGGTGGTGGTAAGCAATGAATGATTTGCAGATTAATACATATACAATGGAGTATAGATACAAATAATTTTCTAAAAAAATTGATAAAAATTATTTATACTCTCAAGATATATATTATCATGGTCGGTGATAAAAAAAAAACACTATATATCAAACATATTATGAAAGATAGAACTGGTATAGGAACCTATATACTTATTTTTTTTTTATTCATGACGGAATTGGTATGCACCTTAATTCGAGATTTAAAATGTGTTCTATTTAAGTGAACTAGAGAGAAAATTTCCTTTCTACGTTTATCATACATATATTCATAACTATTTATATTCAATTAAATTATAATATAATGTTTAAATCTAGTATATATATATATATAAGTGTGTAAAAAGTATTCTAAAATTATTTGAAATATTTTTTGTTAAGAATTTCGAAATTTAAACACTTTGGGAATACTATTATCAAATACTATTATGTATTTGAATATATATATTCTCTTTTTAAAAGTGTTTGGACTACTTTTAAAAATAATTTTACCCAAGTCAGTTTAAACTATTTAGAATTTAAATATCTGTTCCTAAATTTAAAGAGTGGCGTATTTTCAAGAACGTCCTTTAAAAAAAAACTCTTGTAAAATCTTGCAAAGCAAAAAAATTTTCAAAACATTGTACATATTGGGTTTCATAGCTAGTTAGATAGCTATTACATAGGTACTAAATATAATAAGTTATTGAATTTAATTATTTCAGAATTATTTAACCCTATAGTGCCATAATTTAATTAGTTCAACATAGTCCGATCAAGCTCGAAACTAAAAATTGGCTATCATGAAGTAATATAGTTATATTAATAAATTAAAATTAATATAATACATTTTATTTTATTTTACAATTATTATTAATATCGAATTTTGTGATTTTTTTTATTTTACACAATTTTGTTTAAGTTAAAATAATTTCAAGGTAATAATTATATCATTACAATAATTTATATTATGTACACCTACCTTATTCTTGATTTTATATGATACAATTGCCTATCACTTTCAAGTTTCAAATGTTTTAAATAAAAATTATTTTACATAATTGAATACAATAACAATATAATTTAATCACAATTGGTTTTATACGTAATAACTATTCTATAATCAAAGGATTTTTGATAATTAATAACAGTTATATTTCGTTAATTTTATGACACTTTCTTTCCGAGTTTCTCAAAATATTTAAATTCTTAAAAATTCAATACAATTTCAGTAAATTATAAAAATGTTTTCAGAAAATTACCATAAATACAGCGTTGAAAATTCAAATTATATTTTCGGTATATTAATATATTTATAATAACCACGTTCAATTAATGTATTTAATAGAAAAATAAAATATATTTTGACATCTCGAAGGAAACAAAATATTTCATAGTACTCACTATATGTATTTTTATTTCGTCATAATATGCTATAAAATTAATGACTAATATGACTCATATACTTACCTAATAACAATAAGTGACCGCCCAATAAACAAAAGACAAAATGTAATTTTTTAGAAGGCAGTATATAGTCATACTTTATCTAGGTAATTTAAGACCTATAGGCTATAACGTTTATACTTTTATACATTCTTTTACTAAATTTTAGAAAAATTAAGTTTTTACCACATTCATATAATAATAATAATAATATTATATTATATATAATAGATTTTATTTGAAATAATAAAACAAATATGTCAATAAAATAATACTATATTAAACACAATTGTATATTTCATGAAAATATAAGATTTATATTACACAAGAAATAATAAAAACTGTGTGTAAAAATTTTAATAATTTGTAATAATTTAAATTACAAAAAAAAAATTTCCTATAATCAT
This sequence comes from Pemphigus obesinymphae, assembly GCA_025469235.1. NCBI lineage: Eukaryota > Metazoa > Arthropoda > Insecta > Hemiptera > Aphididae > Pemphigus > Pemphigus obesinymphae. The sequence continues at coordinate 8,995 of JAIPRL010004929.1, forward strand.
AAAAATGTATAATCTTGTATAGTATTCTAGTAAAAAAATATTCAATATTTTTTATGTAGGTACCTATCTATATTTGTAAAAAATACTTAGAATGTTGTTTTGCATATTATTCAAAAATATTTATAGTTTAAAACTAAAACCAAATTTGTTTATAATTGTTCGAATTATATCACGAAAATATTGTAAAGTATTCAAACATTTTTACGTTTATGTATATCTACTTTGGAAATACATTAGAAAATTAGTATTTGAAAAGTACCTACGTAAAAAAATTTTTTAAAATTTTATCTAACTATTTGTATTTAGTATATTGTTGGTGTAATTTTTTTTTTTTTGTTTATATTATTACAATTTATTAAAACGATGATGATATAAACTATAACGTTCGAATTTAAAATGGGATAGAGATATCTAGAATTAGTATAGATTATATTAAATACACATCACAATTTAGAAAATGTATATTCAAAAAAAACTATTAAACTTAAATAAAAAATGTGTATAATAAATAAATGTGATATAATCACAGTATATTATACCGTGGTTATAACACTATTAACACGGTTTTTTTTTTTCAAGAAATACCATTTCACATTATTGATATTACGGAATATTTAAAGTGATAAAATGATTTTAATGACCTTAAGGCGTTTATAGTCTATTGTTAATCTATTATTATTGTTTTCATAATGAAAATAATTTTAACTTAATAATATCAATCAATTTTTCAATGAAGATAACAACAAATATTTTGGTGCGAATTGTTAGCAGGGACGAGCAGTAACTAAGTTATAATTATAACTTTTATCACATACCTACCTATTTAGATACATTTTTCCAAAGTGACTTGCAACGCTTGTACTTAGATACAAATATTACCAATGTAACTTGTAACTATATTGTGTCTAGTTATGTCAATCCATAATTCGATTTTGGACTACCCAAAAAAGTTACATTTAGTATGTTATTTATCTTAGTGTACAACACATTTTGCCATCGGTCCGAGCCCGTTTTGGCTGTTATTGAATTCAAAACGTTTCCCTTCCTTTGCCGTGTCCGTAATCGTATAACACATATTACTCGAGCATTTATATGTACCCACAGGCCGACTACGTTTGTATCACAGAAGCGTAGCTTCGTCGGTTAAGAGTGAGTACAAAAATCGTGAAGTCAAGTCAATGGTCAAATGTTTGAATCCAGTCGCCGGAATTAAGAATTATTGCAAAATTTACAATAAAAAAACACGGCTGGGAATTTAGAGAAAAAATGAAAATAAGAAGAACGTCAGCACAGATAACATGTTATCTGTGATGTCAGCCTGTAGATTTTTTTTTTCAAACGACTCGGTCTATATTTTAGTCCTGTGTAGACGGTCCGTATCACTGTCGGACATCGAACATCAGGATTTGTGCTGTTAGGGATTATTTGATATGATTTGCCCACGTCTGCTTGTGTGTATAGGGTATTACAGAGATAATAACAGAAATTTTCAATGGTTAGAAAAGTGAGCTCGAGGTATTTGCAATACTTTTAAATGTCTCAACTATATAGATTTTCTTTTTAAAAAATAAAAAAACATAATATGTAGGTACCACAGGTATACAAAATGTGTATTTTAATAGTACATTTTTATTTTAAGGGTATTCTTAATATATTTTGAACGTGTATATGCTTAACAAATAACTGGAAATAACAATATAATATAATTCTAATAGTGTATCAGTATTATTTATACTGATACCTAATTTTATGCATAAATTAAACGTTTTACAATTAACACGCAAAATTTGATTGATTTGGATACAATACAACACGAAACCAAGGTTTATCACACTCGAAACTGGCATTTTTCGTTAATTACCGTGACGTTATGAACGACGTAGAGGAGAAAATTTAATTTTCTGATTATTAATTAACAAACGAATTAGTACAAAGACACTATTACATTGTAATAACTACGAAAATACAATCAAACATTATTAATTGTTAAACAACACACACACACACATATATATATATCCATTAGATAGGTTATACCGTAATATTTGTCTTGACGATATCGATATCGTTACCTACATAAATGAATTAATGAGAACGTACCATTTTTATTATTTTACACGAGTTAGGATCGGATTTACGTCTGCGGTGACCCTTGGGCTGATTATTTGTGAAAGCACCGGTGGTGCATTGAGGTTATAAGGACTGAGGCTAACTATTCGGGACGGGAAATTTCATTCAAACGCGTAATTAATACGTCGATTCCGTCGACGACTGTGCGCTCGAAAAGTCGATAATCCGTTGCCATACTGCACCACAGAGGCTCGTTTCCGTGTTTTATGGATGAGTCGATTTTAAAAATTATTTAGTCATACCTTTGTACTCTGACGTCACGTATATTAGACACGACTAATAACTATATAATATAGCCGTATATGCGAGAAGTGGGTATAGGCACCAATCGAATATAATATTATTCTAACGAAATTCCTTTTGCATTTCGATAAATACGAAAAACTATACAGGTGTCTTTAAAAATCATAATAACAATTACCTATACGTAATCGTTAATTACTAGCCCACTAATTCACTCAGTTAGTACAATACTAGTCCTATATTGTCAATATTTACAGTATTTTGGGTTTCATTTCAAGACACTGAGATTTGAGGACAGCCACGCTGGGCCTTTTTATTTCAAACGCCAAGTAGTATAGTAGATGTATACCTATACCATACTATGAAAATCGATAAAAAAAAAAAACATAAATATTTCAAAAATAACGTATTGGCGTAACACGAATCATATTAAAATATCTAAAATTGATTATAAATCTTATTTAGACAATTATATATAATATGATAAGCCAATATTAGTATAATGAAATGTATCTTCATATTAATATCATACATATCTATTATATTTCTCAGTGGAATAAACAATGATAACATTAATTGTATTTATTATTATATATAATATACTTCGTTAGACTTTTATTTCAAGTAAATTAATTCCGTTACAATTATATTTTTAAAACGAAAAAGTAACATAATTAGGTATAGTTGTAGTTGTAGTATAGGTAAAATAAGTAAGAAATTACATTTTAAAAGTAACTTAACCAATACTGCAAGTTAAGCACTTATATATTCTTAATATATCTATGTGCTCAAGGGCTTAAGGGTTAGTGAAATTATATTTTAAGCGATGGGCAAGAAAGATATTTACCCGAATGATAAAAAAAAACTTTTTAAAAAACTTTGTAAAAAAAAAATCATTTTAAATATTAAAATATCGATGTTTAGCGAACTCAATAATATATTTTGAAACGTTAATTTTTGGTAAAATTAAGTTAACTTTGAGATGTATAAGATGTCACATCTACATTTCCTAACTCATACATGCTATTGATATTACTATCTATTGGTATTCAAATTTCACTTTATTTATTTTGAAATTAAAAATATAATTAATAATTAATATATATGCACTAAAACGTCAAAATAGGCACAACAATCATATCAATTCACTAGAAAATACCAATCGAAAAATATAAGACAATAATACACAAAAAAATTTTTTTGTCAAAAATTTACGAAAAACGTTTAACCAAATGTAAATTTTTGTTATAAATCACCCAAAATATGTGATAAAAGATGAAAATATATGCAATTAAAATCATAAAATATCATAATATTAAAATATACGAAAAAATCCCATTGTCATGAAACCTATATTATATAATGTATACACTTAGCGTTTCACTCGACCAACCATGATCAAATATAAATCAAATATGCAAATGCATACAAGCCCGGGCTCAATATTATTAAAAATAAAATAAATATAGGTTTTCTCGTTAAGTTATATTTTTTATAAAACATCTAAATATGTGCTATAGCATATACAATTAAAATCGTACTATAAGCCCTTGAAATGCTAAAATGACGAAATATGCAAAATTATTCAATAAAATTCTTAATACCATCATCATGAAACATATTATAATGTGCATATACTTAGAATATAACACGATCTACCAGAAAAAAGTATTGAAAATTAATTATTAATAATTTTAAATTATAATATTAATTTCAAATTATTTAATAATTATTTAACTTCAATTGGAGAGTCCGGTGTAACAACCAGTTAATTGCACTTTTTTTTTTAACAAAATCGTTTTTTAACGGAAAAATAACAATAAAAACGTCCATTACCGAAGGGTGCAACAACCATATAAATCCGAATTTTATATATGGAGGTATTAGTGAAAATGAAATTGTTTGATTTAGTTTTTCAGTGCGACAATCAGATAACTCCAACTTTCAATAATATAAAAAAATAATATTCAAGAAATACCTACTATCTTTATATTTAATAAAAGTAACTGCTGAAAATTATTTTGCATTTATAAAAAACAATTTTTTTTATATATTTGGACGTTTGAAAATGTTGAAAATTTCTGAGCAAAAACCAGATAACTCCAGATTAAGTTCAACTTCATTAAATAATCATGCATACTGAAATAAATATTTAAAAATGTAATCTATAGATTATTATTCTTAATACTGCATCCTTGAGATATTTATATAGTTGAATACATTTTAGGTGTACCTACCTACTTATTACAAGTTTAAAAATATATATATTTTCTTTTGACCTGTACAATTTGTCGAAATGTATTTATCTGGTTGTTATACCGGATCCTTCAATTACATAAAATATAAATAATAGAATTAATTCTAAAAATATATGAAAACGAAATTTGCTTTTATTTTTCAGATTTATCAAAATTTGTTTTATAAATTTTTCGATGTTGGGAAAACGCCGATATTTCAATACCTATCTACTATATATATATATATATATATATATATTATATTGTTATATATATATTATGTATTATGTTATATATATTATATTGATGTGTAAGACGGATCTTATAAATCGAATGTATTTTCCTTTATTGGCGAACTGCGAGTAATTCTTATATATTTTGTACAATAGTTTTATATGAAAAAAAAATATCTTTACTTAAACTAACCTTTAATAGTTTTTTTCGTTTCTCGATAAATGAAATTCTGCAGTGTGTCCCTGTGGGTCTCGACTCGTTTCAAACATAATAATATTCAAACTGAATTTCGTACGACGAATTATTATAGGTATAAATATATATACCTGCCAGCTACTTTACGAGTAGTAAACAGGAAACTATTATATTCATTTCGTTTAAAAAAAATCATTTATTAAAAACCAATGGGTAATTTGTGTTTTATCATTTTGATAGTAAAAAAAAAAAAAGCCGATTGAAACATTGTACCTACCTATTATATACATCCAGTACCTACAACTAATTCCAATCAACGATCAGATTAGTGCATATAACTATACCTAAACCTATTATACCACGAATGAAATTAGTTACGAATAAGGTATTTCGAAAAACTATAAACAGGTGAAGAATAAAACACTAATAACTTCTAGTTTTTTTTTTTTTTTTTCTTTAATCGGTTATACTAATTAACAACAAGATTAAACTAATAAATAATAATTAATTTATAATATGATGCATTTTATAATATTTTATTGATACACATTATACTCGTATATTTATTGAGAAGTATAACGAGTGATGCAGTCTTGTAAACAATTCAAAGTACCTACCTACCTACTTTCTAGTTTTCTAAATGATTCTAAAAAATATGATTAGCTAATAGTCGTATTTTCTTATTCAAATTACTACACAGGTATCTATAATATTGGTTATTAATACATAAGTACAAATAAACAAAATCTGATCAATCTGAATTTTTTTCAATAGTTATTTAAATTTCGTGAAAATGCATTTTAACAAACATTCAGAATACTTAAAATTACTTGAAATTAATTACATAAACAAACTAGGTAGGTATCTAAATACTATAGTGTTAAAATGCTTTACGAGACTGTAAATTAATTATGAGTAAGGTACCTTCTCCACAATACAAGTTTACATAACATTTACGAAGTAAATTAACTTTTGTTGAAATTGGATCATTTTAAATGTTAGATACTTTAAGTTTAAATTCTAGTGAAAGTATTTATTTATACGCGTATTTACAATACTTTTTAAACACCTTATATAATGGATTCAAATGTATTTAAGTATAAAATAAAAAAAACACTTTGTCATTATTTAAATACGAATACTTTAAGATCTCAATATTGAATTTTGTAAAACATCAATAAAACAAAATGATTCACGAACCTATATTGGTTATCATATCAATATTAATTCGATATTATTGTATCAACAAATTCTTATATAAGAATACTATACCATAGTATACTCTACATCTCTATACCTATTCTTGGTAAATCAATATCATCGCAATGTCACGTATCAATATTATTGTATGTTTTAATAAACATTTACAACCAAAAACCTGATTTATATTGATATGTCGATTTAATTTTCTTCTATTTAGGTCATTTTTCTTTGTAGTATATTTATAATTATCGTATTTAAATTATTTTTTCTGTGGTTATTTAAATATATATATATATATATATATATGCATCTTACCAGTTATTCTACAACATATTAATGTTAAAATGTTAACGAAATTACATCAAATCTACGATGTTGACCAAAAATTGTTTTAACAAAAAAACACCCCGACAGTTCACGTAAGTTATTATTACAAAACCCAAAATCAAATAGATAATATAGACTTTTGATAGTTGTGTATACGATAATTTACTATATTGAACATAATATTACACTCCAAATCCATAATGCAACTACAAAATATGACCTTGAAAATAGCGTACGTATATAAAACGTTTTATAAATTATAATTACTAAAATTATATAATAATACCCGTAGACAACTCATACTATTGATCGTGTGTATCTAATTGTTCAATTTTTTTTTTAAACAAGATTATAATTTTATATAGGTGTTTGCCTAGAAATGAGACTTCCTAGTACCAGGGGCAGGTTTCATCGGGAGGTGAGGGGGCGAATTATGAAAGAAAAAAATCGATATGCAAGTGGGTATACGAGTTTATGTTCATAGGTATGTATGAAACAAATATGTTACTAAAAAATCAAAATATTTATAAGGGTTGTACCAGTAGTAAAATACAATGTAATATAGTTACGATTTCGTTATACTTATTTAAACGGACATTTTAAAAATTGGAATATGTTTTATCCTCAAGTTAAAATAATTAATCTATCTTTAATATAAAATTTAGCTTTACGCCATTAGTCCTTTTTCCGTGTTGCTATAAATATGTTGCATAACTATATACTGTACTGTACTGTCCCGCAAATTAAATATTTGTTTTTTTTTTTTTTTATTATACATGTAAAGTAAAACCAGAATACTTTATAATATATTTTTTCTACAATGTATAGCCAAAGCCAAAATAACGATTGCAAGAAAATGGTTACCAATTTTATTTTCAAATGTTGATTTTGGTCAAAAATAGTGATGTAAGTATGAAATTTCTGGCCCCCGGAAATTTCCGAATGAAATTTCCCAAAAAAAAATTTTATTTTTTGTTTTTATTTACATTAATATGGTTTTGATAAAAAAGCAATACTGCCAATGCTATATTACCGCCCGATAATCACAGATATATATAACAACTAGATATCCGTCTTTGTATTATAAACCGCGTAATGTATTGAAGCCTGAAATTCTTCATCAAAGAGGTGAATGTTCACAAAATTTTTAATTTTTAAATTTCTGAAATTTCTTGAATATTAAATTTCTGAAATTTTACAGAACTAGTCAAAAATCTATAAAGACAATAGAGTTTGAACAGTAAAACCTGCATCGAATAACCGTACTACAGATGACATAGTCTAAAATAATATTGATACCAGATACCTACATATTTATCACCTAGGAACCTTTTCTACGTACATCAAATAGTTATAGCAAACTGTTTAATTATGTACAATTAATTAGATTGTAAAATTAAGAAACGACATTTTTGGTGAGCATAATATTAATTCAAAATAAATCATAGAAAATGTCGAACAGCGTATGGGCTTTTAGTCGAAAAGCACATTCTAGTGCAAAGAAATCAATTTCAAACTGCGATATTATCATTTGTAGTGTAGTTATTGTTTTAGTGCATAATATAATATAATATATAGAAATAAAACCAACAATATTTAACATTTAAATCCAAAAAAACCAAAAAAAATCGAGCGCAAGTAGAACGTAGAAAATGAAAGCAATTCATTTATCAGACAGTATAAATCATTGCATTCTAAAACCTAAATTTTAACTGATCTTCGATATAATTATAAAAAAAATAATATTTATTTACAACCGATAGACATAATATACACAACTATAACGGTTAACTATATATTGCATAACACTGTATATTTTTTTCTCGTCTTTTTTTCAAACAAAATATAACTGGGAAAATCTGTAATTATTTAATTAATTAACATAGAAATAAAATATTTTAACATTTATTAACTTGAAATTACCAATTTTATGAAAATATTTCAAAACCTGTAATTCCCCTAAAATGTTATAAAATTTGTTGAAAATGTTATGTTATGTCTATTATAATAATTATTTTAAATTTGAAAGTAAAGATAAATCATTGCATTTGAATAACAATTCTGAGCAGAGTAGTAGCTATAGATTGCCGTCTAAAAGTTATCATACTAATTTATAGGCCCATTTTTTTTCGAAATTCCTAAGTGGAGAGGGGGATGAGATAAATGAACAAATTCTGGTGTAAATATATTTTTTTATTTATAACGGTTTTCAGTTATTTTTAGTTAGTAGTTTATTCCTACATACTTAAAAAAACTATTGGAAAAATTAGAAATAACCTCATTAATAAGTACCAAATAAAATTAATTTTCTATTAAAGAAGTTCTGTCCCTTAAAATTCCTACTCACTACTTCTAATTGAAAAGTTGTACCTAAAATAAACATAGTAAACAGCGTTGTAAAACCAACAGATCCCACACTCCGCTCTGAATTAAAAATACGTTGTAGTTATGTCTTTCACATTAATTCTATAAATGATTATATTTTTAATAGGTACCCACGCATTATTTAATCAATTAGAATACCATATTAAAACTTTTATTCAATTTTAAAAATAAATTTAATATCGTGATATTAATATATAAGTCGAGAACTTGTAAGTATCTTATTCGCTCCATATTGAATAATAATTAATTCTACATATAATATTAATAGGTATATACTATATTATTTATAAGTAAATAACTAATCGACCAATTATTCTACAACATTCGCATGTGTTTAATATGATACAATAATTATCAAATACCTAATCTTAGACTACCTATCTATACCTACCTTACCTACCTAAAATGTTGTGTCATGATAACCGTTTTTCATTCTGAAATATAATATCGAATATTGTTTAGCATCTTATTTCATTCTAAAATTTTAACAGGTTTCAGTCTTATAACATTTAACTTATTGAGTTTTGCTTTCGATTCCGGTTTTTAAAATTAGGTAGGTACAGAAAATAGGTTCTAGTATAGTTTCCGGTTCTGCAGGTATAGTTAATATCGGCTTTATATACCTACTTATCTTATAGGCAGTGCTCGAAAAGAAAACTTTTACGAACCGGAACGCTATAAATATAGCGTAATATGGTAAATTTAAACAAAAAGACATATTACGCATTTTTGTTTGCAAATAAGTGCATCATGACTCTAGTGACCTTTTTTTTTTTTTTTTTGGTTTACCAATTTTATTTTTCCAATAGGAGGGTTGAATGGCTCATCAAGATTTACAATGATTGAAACACTATAATCAATCATTTCCCGTAAAATGTTAATTTCGTAATAAAATGGTGATAACAAATGGAAGGAGTGAAATATATTTGATTCTTATTTAATAAATTTTGTTTCTGGCATCATGAAAATACAGTAACACAATAATTACAATATTTTTGATATTTCCGATATTTTTAAATATCAAGAGTGGTATTAAGTCATCCGGAATTTTTTTTTCTCCCTTCCATTTTTATGTTCAAAAACGTCAAATAATATCATTTTCTTTATTTAAACGAAAATGGCGACATAATAATTGACGTATTTTATCCTCGCCAAATCGATATGTTTTCTATTTCACCATTTGCAGATACAAGCCATTGGTTTGGATGTAGTATATTAAGACTGTCGAATAATTCTGAGTCATTATTTATGTACTCTTGTTGATACTTTGAATTTTGAGTTTGCCGAGAACGTTGGATAAAATGTATCCGAACGACGCACTTTTCGCTACCTACCGAACAATTATCTACATTTTATAAATAATTGAAATAACACACTTTTATTATTATTATTATTATTATTATTATTATTATTATTATTTTTAATAATATTTTTCATTATTTTTAAATACTAATTTTGAACAACCGGAACGGGCGTAAAGGCTAATTTTATTCCATAATACCATAATGCCGTTTAAGTCCATTTCAAGCACTGCCTAAAGGTACTAACTAAATACATTTTCAAGGTGTAAAAAAAATTAGTATAAAAAATGTGAAAACTATATGATTATCTTAGTTCGAAATTTTCTTTAACGTTTTGTGATAATACCTATTATCTTACCAATTAAGTAAGTGTAATGGGAAATTTACTTTATCGCACGTAAAATACGTTGACCTGCGGCTACATAGGATACAGCTATATATTGTTATATTTTTTTCATTAACCACTTAAATGTATTCAAGTTGAAAGTTGATAAGAACAGGGCCGTCTCAAAGGGGGAGGGGGGGAGGGCAAGAAATAAGTCGGTAAAATTAAGTACAATCGACGATTAGTCTGTACATTTTTTATGACAATGATCAAAATATTAAGCTAATATCAGTTGGCAAACTTTTACATTTGTCGGAAAATTACAGAAAAAGTTAATGATCTTTTTTATTTGCCCAAAAATTTTTGAGCAATACTCCTCTGCCTCTACAATATTTTTTTGGCGCGGTCCTAGATAAAAACAATAATATTTTGATGTCCAAACTATTTTTTTTAAGTATTTTCCCCAATTGAATGTCAACAGATATAGGTAATACCTACCAGGAGATGGACACTAAGCCGAAATCTGTAAATCAGTGGCCATGTTTTCGGATGCGATTTTATCATTATTTATACCACAGAATATTCTGTGATATCAGTACGTCGGATTAAATTTATGGTATAAATACTGTACAAAGAATGTAAAATCGCATCCGAAAACATGGCGACTGATTTTCACACTGATTATCAGTGTCCATTCTGATACTTTTATTCTGTGTACCTACCTGCATATTATGTACTTATATATATATTCGTATTATATAATCCTAATTAAAAACGGTTTAAACTAATGTTTCTTATCAATTTTTAAAACCGGTGTTTCAAATACACAACACAAAAACAATATTGTTTCATTATTCATTGTTTTCAACAAAATAATAACTCTGAACTCTAAACATGAAAAAAATTAATTAAAAAAAAAAAAAAAAAATTGATAGATATAGGTAGGTAGGTATAGGTTAAACATTTTTTTTTTTTCTGTTTATTATTCGGAAGCGATGAATTCAATACGAATTAATTGAATATACTTATCTTGAAAAATCTGTTGAGTATGGTCAAAAATATTCGACGTAATTAAACGAATATATCGTACGAAGGTCGAAGCCTTAAACGAAATTATCGCTTTCGATAGAAATCGGTGGTACACGAAAAACGACCTCCACGTGAACGACTGTGGTAGCAATTAAGGAAAAAAAAAAACGGTGATTAGCGCTTTCATCTAGATATCCATGAATAACACAATATTTACAACCATAAAAAAAAAAAAAAAAACAACAATAAGAGTACAAATATTAATATTTAAACAGCGATAATTTCCACATAATAATATTTTATAATAATCGTTATTATCGCGTGGTCTGCCGATGTTGAACAGGTTTCACGTGGAGTCAATATATGGCTATAAAATAATATATGAGTCACGCGGAAGTTATATATTATATAAATTTTAATTGCAAAGAATTAAAACTCAATTTTACACAGAAAATCATATTGTTACGCCTACCTATATACCTATATACTTTCGTGTTCGTTATGATAATACATAATTTCCAATCAATCGAATACGCAGCGAAATCATTTTACACGCAATGAAAATATGATTTCAAATACTCAACATAGTATTGGTAGGCACCTACCGATCGTATACTACATATTATGTAATAATATAATAATGCACAGATACTTGAAAAATATTTTTAAAATTTAGACAGATTAAAAAATTTAGATTAAGAAATATTTGGGGAGGGGGGGAATGAAATATAAAAAATACTTATCTAATACTTCTAATATCTTCTACTAATACTTCTCTTCAAAACTTAAAATAAGCAAAAAAAAAAAGTAGGTAATCAACTTTTTTTTCCATTTTTCCGAATAAAATCCAAATAATTTAATAATTACATTACTTCATTGTTGCATAATTTTCCGACAAAATTCCAAAATACTTCATTCAAAACACGCATAAGCAAAAAAAAAAAAAACCTTCCATATTTTTACTATTTGCCGAATGAACTTCATTTTGCCGACTGCTTTCCAAAGTTGGGGGTATGAGACACCCTCCTCTTCTCTGGACGACCCTGTATATGAGATATCTTTAAATCTACTTAATAATTAAGGAAATGTCACTATTATAGGTTGGTAGTATATAGGAACCTATATAATGTACCTATATAATATATATTTCTCTGACTTGGTACAAGAAGAGCCAATGTTATTTTTTTTAAATGTTGGACTTTAAAATTTTCAAGACTTATATTTAAAATTTCATTAGCAAAAAAGTAATATTGGCCATTCTTGCACCAAGCCACAGACTTATTGGCGTACCTACTATAAATATTTATATTTCGACGCCATCGTATAATTATTATTGGTACATACAAATTATATAAACAATTTTTCTTATTAGTATAACTACAAGGTTCGTTTTCGTCTCTTAATGCGCATTGCATGCATAAATACGTTATTAATTTCTTACAGAGAATCTGACGGGTTATTAATTGGACATTATTTCGGCCAGACATAGTAAAAAACTATACTTTGAATAACTGCATGGAATGTACCTATAAATTAGATTTTGTAAATATTACAAACAGATATACAACCGTATGTACCTACCTATGGCATATTCTATATGGCGTGTGCCAATATTCGTAAATTGCTATGTTCGTAAATTTGTAATATTTACAAAGTCGAATCTATACATTTCATGTGGTTATTCAAAGTATAGTACAATATACTAACTATAGAATTCATTTGCTACCTATCAAAAATGCTCTTTTTAAAATGTATACGTATTTCAAATATAATATAGGTACTAGCTGCCATACACTATTTGCCTGTCATTTTAATTGATATTTAAATACACTAAGGCAAACCGTATATAATATTTATATTAAGCAAATTGATAGGTCAGTCCCACCAAGCTAAAAAGAAAAAAAAGAACATGCTAAATAATAACGTAACGAAACGGCAGACTACGGCACTATACGTTTGAAAAATCAAGTATATTTAGCAATAACTTTTTAAGCCCTTTAAAATGACGCTCAGACTACGTTTGTACGGTAAAAAATAACGAAGATGGAATAATGTCGTTAAACGAGTTTTAGACGTATTTTTCAAGTTTTCAAGTCAGTCGATTTTTAGAAAAAATAACTGAACCAATTTCAATGAAATTTGAGATTTAGATTTTATTGTAATGTAACATAAAAACTAACGTCACTATTTAAAAAAAAAAAAAATTACTACCATGCCTCCAAAAATTACAAATATGTGCCTAAAATTAGGAAATTAATTGCATCAATGTATTTTTAACAAATACGCCAAGTTTCAGCTCAATTGAATAATTACACATAGCTGTATGTAAGTCCAAGTATTTAAAATATTTACGAGTTTTTCAGTCAGTTGAGTTTTAAAGAAAAATCTATACTGGACCGATTTCAATCAAATTTAAGACTTAGAATTAATTTAATGTAATATAGAGACTATAACGCTGCTTTTTAAAAAGAAAATGAAAATTTGAACTTTACTGTATTCTAAAAAAGTTTCAATATGATAGTAATCGCTTTCAGTCCACAAAAGGTTAATTTACCTACCACAGTAGGTAAATGATCTGTTAAAATATAACCTATCACAAAAACATAAAAAAAGTCATATTTTCAAAAAAAAAAAAAGTTCCGCATACACCGTATAAAAGGTAATTTTTCTTCATTTAAGAAGGTACTGGAAAAATCAACAAATGTCATTTATGTATAAAGAAACATCTAAAACCAATTTTCTATAATTAGCACACACACTCCAAAATTCCTATTCTACACTTTTTGATCAAAAATTTGTTCACAGAAAATAAATTTTTAATTAAATTAAAAACATCATTGCAAAATCCATAGCTTCATCACTCCATTCATGTCTAAAATTACATTAACTCAATCTTAGTCAAAATAAAGTTTATTTTTTATATTTATAAGTATAGATAGGTACTATTGGAAAAATTAGGATTTGATTTCTCAAAACTATTCAACAAAATAACTTATTTTGCCATATATTATTTTTTTAATAATACGATTAAATACCTACCTAATTGTACCCATTTGTTAACGATTAGGTTAGGTAACTCATATTGAAAATGAATAAAAATTAAAAAATTCAAGTTAATATATAATTGAAATTTTAACTAAGTACCTAAATTAATAGCAAAAATAATTATGTAATTTAGTTTTAAATTTTAAAAAAGTATTTACTTTAACGTTAAACTCAACTTTAACATTTTAACTACTTATTTAATGCTCTGTCCCTCTAATAATAAATAAAAAAAATTATAGTTCATGAGAAAAAAAACTATGAAAATGTTTATGATGGTAATCAAGTCAAAGGCCTCTAAAAACTAATTGATAACTAATATATTATATAAACAAAATATTTACTATGTAGGTCATTATCTTAAAAAAGTTAAATAACTCTGTCTGCCGCGTATACCTATAATAATCATATATATTTTAAATGAATATATTTTTTGAAGTTATTTAATCTAACCAATAATAGTTTTAACTATGGTGTTACCAATCGTTTATATACACACCCGTATAACCAATTTGAAAAAAAAAAAATACTTAAAAACTTATATTTAATAAATTAGATAAAAGTGTACTTAGGATACCTATAAGTATTCTGTAAATATATGATGTGTTTAAATATATAATATGTATAAATGTGTACGTGTACCTAATCAATATCTATAGGTAAATTAGAATAGCTATAATATTTTTTGAAATAGTTCAACAAATAATATAAAATGTTGCATTGGGTAAAAATTAATATTTTAATTTTTAATAAGTACCTACTAATATTAATATTATTTTATTTTGAAGATTAAATGTTTGATTTTTTTTCTAAATTCCAGTGGCGCACACATGATTTATCATCTTTTATATATGGTAAAAAAGGCATGATTTTTTTAATTTGTAAGTAGACCTTAAGGCAGAAACCTGCAGTATAGCCACTACCTACTACATGAGTCAACCAAATTTATAATGTGGGCCAAATTACTATTATAAGTTGATAACCTTTTTTTTATTTTTTGCTCTTTGGATCACTCCTGGATGGGTGGGTATTCATTAGGTCCATTTCGCCCTACATATTATTTTGGACTTCGGCACCACTAATATTAATATTTAAATATATTTATAATACATTATTTGAGATACATTTTTAAATTTACCTAAATAAATTTTAAATTAACTTAACTTGTTTTTTTTTTTCAATACTTAATTTAACAAGATAATAATATTAGTTAACTCAGCCAATCTTAATGGAAAATAGTACAGACGATTAATTTTACACGCGTCAATATATCATACGACCCTATAATAATGTATTGATCTAACATAAAAAGATGGCATTTAATTTATTATTTTACAAAGTAACAAAGTAAGTACTTACAACAAAAAGTGTTCAATAAAATAACATATTAAGTTTAATTTAATTAAATTAGTATTTTACACACATTCAAAAGATTAAAAAAAAAAAAATTTATATCTTCCTAAACTTCATAACTATTTTCCGTTAGTCCTCGTAAACAAAAAATATCTATAGATAATAATCAATTATTTAATTTTGCTATTTTAGGTATCTATACGACGTTTAGAATCCTCATATCCTGTTTCCTAATATATTATGTTATTTCCGCTTTTGATCTTTAGTTAATAATCTGTTCTTCAATAAACCATTCAGATACTGTCTATATCTAAAATAAAAGATAAATATTTTTAGTGCCTATTTATATACAAATATTTAAATATTTTGGAAAACAATTTCATTAATTCTTCGGATTGTCTAAGAGATACTTTAAAAACATATTTGGAATACCATCGAACATACTTTTAACGGGCCTATGTAAGCTAATAAAATATTATACTAGAAGTATCTAGTACCTAAATGTATACATATCCGTCTAAATAAGTATTTTTATTTTAAATACTTTATAATACTAACGGTATAGATAGGTACATATAGGTACTCAACTAAAAATTGAATAATACAATTTATTTATAAACCAATTATAAATGCAATCCAATTCTGTGTCATTAGTTTTAAAACATTGATTTGATTTATACTTATATCATTAATGAAATTTAATAAACATTACATTTACATAGCATATAGACAGGTATTTATATTGTTCTATATTTAGACACAGATCATTTTTAGCCTATATTATATATATATATAATATATCTACCAATATTAAATAGGTACATAGGTTGATATATGAAATGTAATTTGAACCAAAAAATATAACGTATTGAATCATATATGATATATACTCATGATAATATGATAAACTCGAAACAAGTACCTATGTACCTACATATTATATACATATATTAAATAATATTTTAAATAAAATATAACTTTAAATCATAATTATAATTATATTATAACGTATATGACTTAAGACTATGGATTACACGACTTTTAGTAAGCCTATTTAGTTAATATAATTTAAAAAAAAAAAAACATTAAATTATTAAGGTTAGATTAGAACTTTGGAAATGTAGGTTAGATAAGGAAAATACAACCAACATGATATCAAATACATAGATTTACAAAGTATTTAAGTACTTACCTACTTATATGTACCTACTCATTAGGTATTTAGAATAGTTAATTCATACTTCAAACAAATATTATTATGTTTGAGAAGTATTTTAAATATTTATGTTACTCATTTATACTTTTATCTAATTAACTATATTGTAATACTTTGGCCGTGTATAGAAATGTACATTTCCATTGTTTATATATTTATAAAACATACAATAAAAGTTTTAACGTTCAAGTGCAATTTATGATGTTTATACTCGTATATACCAAGTATGGATAAAATTTTAGAAATTACATTCATGAATAATTTTTAAAAGTACTTACATACATTTATAAGTATTTTTTTAAGCCGAGCATTTTTCTTCAACATTAAAAACTGAAATACAATTAATATTTATAGAACACCGTTTTTTAATGATCAAAAAAACCTTTTATATATCTCTAAAACACAGATAGATAAACTCAAAACCTTTTTCAGAACTGAAATCTGACTTTCCAAAATTCAACAGTTTTATCAACATTTATATATTAATATTATTATAACATATAATGTATTATTATATTAATATATAGCTTCTATGTTTATTTTTACGTTGGTATTGTGATGCCCTCTTAAAGTATAAAGTAATTCAATACGTCTAAAGTATTTGTAGCTAATTATTTTTTAATACATTTAAAAAAATATTATTAGCTTTATTTTACTTTTTTTTAAGTATATTTTACAATACTGAGTATAAGAAAAACTAGAGTACTTATACTGAGGTTACCATACGTCCCGTTTTATGAGGGATTGTCCCAATTTTGGAAGAAAAGTCCAGTTTATGTCCTTTTTTTTTGCTAATCTACAATTTTTCTAAGCGATCTATGAAAATTTACGGAAATTGATTTTTGCTATTAACCATTTTCAAATCAATTTATGAAATTATTAGTAGAAATGATTACGATTCACTTTTTTTTTTTTATTGTTGTCACGTTTTTTAATTTTCAAATAATTATGGTCATCCTAATCTATACTTGTAAATTCGTCCATACTCCAAACCTATACAGTGAAAAAGTGTTGGATACACGTCTCATTTTTCGTTCGTCTAGACAAAAGGTATGTAGTGATATTGTATATCATCATATGTACATTGTACCTATACCGATAATGTAAAGTAATTTAGTATTATTCACTATATTTAGGATACATTTTTAAAGTATTTTTTAGTACCTACTCTAAATACTTCAAAGTCATGTTTTTCGCACGTTCATTTTCCAAGAACATAAATTTTAATTTGTTCTAAAAATTCAAAATAAATTTTAAATTATTTTATATTCATTATATTATTGAATTTTAATTTTTGCATTAATGTTTAAAAAAATTAATATAAAGTACGAAGTTTAGTTAATAAAATAAAAGTAACAAAAGTACCTATAAAAATTTTTGGATTAATAAATAAGTACCTACCAATTTATAAACACTACAATAGGTAAATTATATTTTATTTTTGTTTAAATCGTCATATATAAAGATATATCAAAATAAATCCATAAGGTTATACAAAAATTGGATTTGAAACCATAGGTTTATTTAGATATGATTACCTTAATTAAACGAATAAATCTATGGCAAAAATCTATGTACCTATTACATTGACTGTTGAAATATTCTTTGATTAAAATGTCAACCTTAAATACCTATGAAAGTAGATATATGAAATATGTTTGTATGTAAATATCAAATCATCGTTAAATTTCAAATATATGACTCTCATAAAGCAACATAAATAGGACAAATTAATAAAAAATAACCATGATTTTTAAAAAATAAATCAGTCCCAAAACTACAAAACCCGAACTAACTATGGTTGACATACTCGTCTCCAATCAAACATACAAAATATAATTAACAAACTGGATAAATCTATAAAAGGATACCTATAGCACAAATAACTAAAAAAAAAAAAAACGTGATACGAAACGCAATGAAAATTATAGCTTTATATTATAAGTAAAACGATAACCTTTAAAAAAAATTCAGGCCAAAAATATATGATTGAGTATAACCGATGTTACATCAGGCCAATCGTAGGTATACATGTTATTAGTACTCGTATACTTATCTAATTAAATTTTTTTTTTTTAATAAATAATGGATATTTAATTTACTATACCTATAATAAATATTAAACGGTATTTAAATTAAAAAAAAATAAAATAAGTTATAAATAAACCGTTCAGTCATAAAGATTAGATAGTGATTTGAATGTATCAGAAATAGTAGTTCAAAAGTTTAAAAATAATCAATGTTAAAAATAATATGTTATATTATATTATATTTTGTAAATCTAAACGTTTAAAATACTATAATAATTCTGAAATTCGATTAGAAGAGTCTTGGTCGAAATTAAAACGTAGAATGTAGATTAGTAGGTAAATATAATCTACATAAGAATTAAAATATAACCTAAAATATATTTATGTTATTATTGTTAGTATGATTTATTAATATATTACTTATTATTAGAGACCGGATTTTCATATATATATATATATTTTTTTTTTTTTGAAAGTATGCAGTTCGATGGGATTAAGAAACATCGACGATTTGCTTATCAGAGAATGCATATAAATGCATATTTTAGGGATAACGGCATTTTTGAAGAATTTTCTATATACTCGTATATAATTTAAAAATTGTAGGTACTTTAATTGTCAAGTTAATGCATATGATCAAAATATTTAATTTATTTCTTTAAAATTTAACCAAAAGTCTATATTGTGTTTTTATATCATTTATGAAAGAAACCGTATGCAATAATGTATTTCTTTTTATTTGGTTATATTGTTGGATTTCTTGTAATATTCTACACCTATAAATGTACAAATATAAAAAATGTATAACATAATGACAATTATGTATTTGGATGAGTAGGTATATAGGAAGTTAGTGCATTAATATTGTATAATATGTAAGAAAGGAAATCAAGGAGGAAATTATCACTTTAAATGAGTAAAAATATTATAAAATGAAATCTCGATAAAAGAATGAGAGAGTAGGGATATTTAAGGAGATTTATTATTAACAGTGACTGAGACGTATATGTTTGTTGATTAGAAGTATTGTTTTTTTTTTTTCATGTGATATTTTAATGGTTTGCAGATGATATTTTAAATAGTACCTAGACATTTAAAGGTAGGTTATTGAAATGTATAGTACTTTTGATAAAGTAAATTTGTGTACACGGAGCACCAAATGACCGGTTAATGCATTTTGCTGACTCCTGTGGAGCATACGTCAGTAGAATGACCGTCTCCACATTGGACCAGAGCCGTATTTTGTGGGTGATATAAATCGACAAAATTAAGTACAGTCAACAATTAGTCGGTAAATTTTTAAGTAGAATTGTAGTTTAAATTAATTGTCGAATTTGAAAAACATGTATGACCTTTTTTTTTCGTTTATTTATTTTTGAGGGAAGTAAATAGTCGGTAAATTAATGTCAGTCGGAAATTGGTCACTAAAACTTTAGGTTTGTTGGAAAATTATAGAAAAAGTTTTATAAAAAAATTAATACCCTAATCCACAAAATCTTACGTATTTTGGCAACTAAGTATGCCATATTTATTATTTAGTATTTAGAATGCATATTTAGTATGCCATATTTAGTACAAAACACAGACTCGAAATTAACATTATAAATTTCAATTTTTTTTTTCAGATTTTGAATGAATAACAAGAAATAGGAGAACGTGGAAAGTTGACGTGTGCAGTCAGATGGCTATTACGGTTTTTAAATGTTTGAATACAATTTATCTAAAATTTATAAAACTTTTTAGGTATATTATTTATATTATATATGCCTACATGGGTACAAATTATATCGATAATTGAGTTTATTTATGTTTGTAATCACTTTTCTGTTTTCGGTGAATTAAAAATGTTATGATCACAAATATCTACTAAAATTCACAAACTCATATCTATATTTTATTGTTAATACGGATAGTAGTATTTTTATTAATTATTCATTATTATTATTATTATTAAAGTTGCAGGCAAATAAGTTGAAAATGTGACTTTTAAAAGTATTAATATTAATATATTAGGATGTTCTTAAATTATCAAAATTTTATTGCATTGTATATACTTAACAACCTAGATATGATTTATTTATGTTTTAAAATATTTTAAAAAGTATTTTAATACAAATATTTATGTTTTAAAGATATGCGATTACAAATTATGTAGTTTGTCAAAATGGAAATAATATGTCAACTTGCTCCAGACACGCGGAAAATGAAGAAGGTTGATTAATACATCTAGTTAATTCATAAATCATATAGAACACTAAATTTTAGAACACAAAAAGCATAATTACAGTATAATTATTCTGAATATACCAAAGAACAGCTGTACAAAATATACATTGTAAGAATCAAGAATGTGTTCTTGAATAAAAAGCTTTCTTATAGCAAATGTCATCTTGTTGAGACTTTTGGTCGAATCAAAACTAAAAACGGCCTATATGTGGATATGTGTATCTGCATCATCGGCCCTCGTAAATTCCTCACCTCTGTTTATCACGATCGGTAAACAGTATTAAGCGAAAAAAAAAAAATCTTTTGATTGGAAATTATGTATGAGATGTATCTATTATTTAATATTTTACGTGTGCTTTGTTTACTTTAAATTTCATAACATGCTAATTATTAAGAATAATAGATAATGGCGATTTCATAGTATAAACAAAAATATTCTACTGTTCCATGTTCTTTCTCTCTATATAACGCAGGTTTTAATGTTCTTTGATTTTATTATGATTTCGTAATAAACGAAATGTAAATAAGTGTCCTTTACGTAAACACGAATGAATCTCATTAGTATTTAAAACATTGCCTGATGAAAATAAAAATGTCAGACCAATACTATACTAGAACTAGCAAGACCAAGACCAAGATTTTACTATTACGTAGCAAGACTGAAATAAAAATCTTATTCAAGATCAGAACAAAGACTTAACTGCAAAACTCATGCAAGTCTTGCTTTTAAACAAAATAAAAATAAATGAATTAAATACCTATATTATTTATTATATTTTTTTCTTCTCTGTATAGGTTACAATTTCACACCGAATCTCGAGATTTCTCATAATGCAATTATCACTATCCTATTGTAATATTTTTAGAAAAGATTATCGTCTATGAATTATATGGGACATGGGTAAACAAATTTTCTACTATTTCTCGAAAGTTCGGTGTTACCGAAAACGGTCAACTACATAGGTACACAGGTACATACATTTATTTTTTTCTGGTCAATACCGTCGACTGTCATCCATTGTGTACAGTGATTATTGTGTCGTGATTTAATAATAAATAATAATAATATTTAATTAAGTGTAATTTGTTTTGATGATGGAAACTGATTCAAATGATAGTATATATTATATTATAATTATATTTTGATTAAAATACAATAATAATATATACATACATTCCTGAACGGGAAGGGTAATTAATTAGTATTAAGTGAAAAAAAAGGTCATCGACCTATTTTTTTTTTTTTATGCCGTTCCCTTAATAGCATAAAGTACCTCCCGGGATGGTCCACAATTTTCGAACTCACGCTTAACCGAACGAGCTACGCTCCAGTGATATAAACGTAATCAGAATTGTAGATACATAAATACTCGAGTAATGGTATACGATTATAGGCACGGCTAAGGAGGGGAAATTTTTTGAATCACCGCAGCACATCCAATAACATCCAGAACGGGCTCGAACCGGTGGTAAAATGTGTTATACACTGAGGTATATAACATACCAAAAGTCACTTTTTTGGGTAGTCCGAAATCGAATTTTGAATTGTTCATAAGCCAAGGGAAAGTGGACCCAGCGTCTCGTGGTTTTATCTACTACCCTTGTTGCTTAAAGCCCCTGTACATAACTATGCATTAGGAGGCAGAAGAAGGACATAGGCCTCTCTGGAGAATACCAAAAAAAAGTTACTTTTAGTATGTAATATACCAAAGTGTATAACACATTTTCACATCAGTCCGAGTCCGATCCTAGGGGCAAACAAGTTCCTATTTTCTTCCACAGCCTGCAGTTTTGCCTAAATGATCAATTTGTTATTTTTCAGTTCATAATATGTAGCTCCCGGGATGTGCCGAAAAAGTACCTCCCGGGAGCTGCCTATTATGAGCTGAATAATAATGAATTGATTGGACTGTTTCGGGAAGGTCTATATAGTGCCCAAAAGGAACCATTTGCCATGACTGAAATGGGAACTTAACGGATGGCGCTCGGACCGGTCTATGCTGTTAGGGTTTACTCCAATTTTTTGTGAACAGAGAATGAGGGGCAACTACCCCCATTGTCTCTTTTGTATTCGCCCTTGTATACGTATAAATAAATTATTTAACTTTATTTACAAATTTGGTTAAAAAAAAAAAAGCAAGACTGCAAGAATTTTCAAGACCAAGACCAAGATTGAGTTAACAAGACTAAGATCAAGACCAAGACTACCATAGTCTTGGTCTTGGTCTTGCTTTGTACATCACTACCAATACTTATTATCATTATATCATTATAATAAATTATTCATTATTATTCCATGCCCCAACCTCTCTTATGTTTTTAATATTATAATACTAATGGGGTTAACCTGATACAAATCAAAGTGTATAAAACAGAACTAATAAATGCAGTATACAATACATTATATCATTTTTGTAACTGTAAAAACTGTCTATTGTGAATGCCTCTGGAATATCTGTAATTTATTCTATATAGGTACTGAAAATATGAGCTCGGTAAATTTTACCGATAAGGTATTTACCTTAATTTACATAAAGGTTAATCTAAAGGTGTACCTGAAGTATTTACCTAAATTTATGTAAAATGTACTAATGATTTTTTACAGATTAAAAACTCATTTCAAATGTTTTCATTCAGTGATGCACGTAATCACTTTCATTATGAAATTAAACTAAAAGAGGATAGCTTTATAAGTTGTACCATTGTATTAATATTATATAATCCAACAGTACAGAAACGGATTTGAGATTGTAAAATGGATCGATACCCTCCCCCCTCAAATCGTGCTTTTTTATATTACTGCATTGTATTTATTCGTTTATCCGACCAATAATTTATTCATTTATTAATATACCTACAGATTTGTGTCCAAATTTATAGCAGTGCAGTTTATCTAGATAATATCATATATATATTAAAATATAATAATTATAGTTTTAGACAATATTAATATATTATTATATTTAATATATATGAGTACTTGTGACTATTTATAATTATTATATTATTTTAAATCGTAAGAATACAATAAAAAAAAAAAAAGAAGTTATATCTAATTAAACACAAATTAATAAGAAAAATAGGGGTCTTTATTGGAAATACCTAGTTAATAGTTCTTTCGAAAGATAGTTATTATGGCAAGAAGAAACTAAAAAAGAACTTAAATTACGAGTTCGGCGTATGGGTACTTGGAAATTAATATGTTGTATAAAAGAAGGGAAGTCGATCTTACCGATAGTTTATAGTTTATAGTTTACAGAGAAAGGATAAAGGACTAAAGAGGTGACGATCGGATAGAGTTTGGAGTTTATGTTCAGTGCACGAAGTACCGGATCGTAAAAAACGGTAACAAATGTATGTAAATTATATAGAATATAATAGCAATATAATATAAGTAAAAATAAATTCTTATACCTTATAACTAATTTAAACTTTTGAAAATCCCCACCTTTCTTGAATTATCTCTAGATTCGCCACTGTAATCCAGTCTCATCTCATCCCTTCATAGGCCCTATTGCTTAAATTTCAAATATTTCAGCTCATAAATATATGAAATAACAATTTTGGTGTGAAATTAGTTTTTAAAATAGTACATCGTGTCATTTTAACAAATACTAACTTATTGTAATTGTAAATTAACATTGAAAATGAAAGAAAAATCTAGGGTCAAGGTAAATTTTAGCGGTGAAATCAATATCTCAAGTCTCTACCATATATCAATTATTTATAAATGTAGGAATGTAAAAGTAAATCGATAATATTAATAATTATCTTTATTAGTTGTAATGTATAAAACCATTATTATTTAAGATCTCAAATTATTTTCATAAATCAGTTTTTCTTTATCTCATAATACGAGTAAACACTTTTTCAGACCTCATGTGAAAACTGTATTTCTTTTATATACCTTTTGCCTAACTATATTTTATACTCATATGTACAGTTAATCCTTTATTTTGATAAAACACTGAACAAACGGCACATGAGTATGAATTTACATATGTGCGTCAAATAACTATACTCGAAGCAAAGGATTTTTAACAAACAACACATAAAAAAATATCGTTTGTCTTCCGCATGTGTTAGTACGTGTTTAGATAAATGACCGCTTCAGTAAACGAGACGTTCGCGGCAGCCGAGCCGAGGCATCCTACTTACGCGCGCGCGGGGGAATAACACTGAGTTACTATATATCATTCCTTATTTTTCCTTATTTCATCCTTATTCTATGGTTATTTTATACAACATAATATTCATATCAATACTTTGATTTTATTTTAATAATTCGCATATTTTTGTGATGTAAGTACTATTGCCCTAAATTAATATATGTACCTACTTATTTTCATTATCCTAAGATTTAGTATTTTTCGGAATTTTAAGTCTAAAAATATTAGGATTTTAGTCGTCAAAATGATGCTTGATTACACTATAATATATGTTATTCATTACTCAGTGTTTTTAATAAAAAAAAATCTATATAAATATTTAAAATTTTAGAATGATTTTAAGTACATTAATTTAGGGCAATAGTACCTACATGACAAATAAATATATGAATTATTAAAATAAAAGTATCAATTTGAATATTGTGTTGTATAATAACTGTTGTTATGATATATCAATGAT
>JAIPRL010004930.1:0-35092 GCA_025469235.1 Pemphigus obesinymphae
TACTGGATTTAGTGATTTAATATAATTTAAATAAAATTTTTACAGTAGGTACGGAAAAGCCAGGGGGGGGACATGTCCCTGTTTTGCCCCCCCTAATGGACGCCCATGGTATCACTCCCTATGATACCCCCCCTAGATAAGGAGGAAACCGCTTTTTAGTATTAAAGAACTTGGGTACCTATTGTTTACGTGAGAAAAGCGAGTTCGTATAATCAACAATGGTGGATCGCTGCACAAACACGGATACCGCGAAATTACGCCTCATAATATTAATTTCCGCGCGCGATTGATTATATTATCTACCGGCGTAGACCAGTGTAGCCAACCGCGGGAAAACAAATTCCCAAATATCGCATTCTCGATCGGGGGTTTGGACCAAGTGGTTTTTTCAAAACGCCATACCGCGTTATCGGACCGACCGATTTTAACCGGACCAAGGGTAAAGTGGTTAGGTTGATACTAGGTATCACATATCAAAAATTCCCCCCCTTTTTTTCGACTCCCCCTATCTCCTTATCGGAGCGTGCTAGAGAATTGCGGTTTTCAGCCCCGACATCCTAAAGACCCCCCGAACAAGTCCCCCCCATAGTTCGGCTAGGTTAGGTCTAACCTAGGTCTAAACTAGGTTCAACCCGGGTCTAACCTAACCTAACTTTTTTTTACGTATGTTTTGTAGTTTGTACCACTATGGATGGGCATTTACCAAGCTCTAGCCGTGCAAGCTCTGGTTCGTTGGATGACGCGCCGGGAGAAACAAACTGGCTCTTTCCAGGAGTAAGTACATAATGTCATTTTATTATGTTATTAACATTTTACTTCAATTCCATATTACCCCCGTTATGTCATGGTTTTGGTTTTAAGGGATACGTTTTTAATGATGTTTTAAGAGGGATGTTTGTAGTGTCGTTTTGTTAGATTTTATTTTATGTTAATATTTAAGTTTGTCTCGTTGTCAATGGCTGAACTTCATAAGATGAAGCCAGTTGTGGTGGATGTTGACAGTGTCGTATGTTCGTTTTCGTCATTGTCAGCATACCGCCCAACCATACCGTTTGAGGTGAATGTTGCGGGTGGATGTCTGCCATCTAAAAACATTAAACTGCTGAACAGCATCTTTGGCAGTGGGCGCAAAAGTATGTTTGAACGTTGCAATGAGACCGTGGACAATGGCTTATTTGTAATATTGCTTATTACAGATTTCAACCATGTAGAATTCACGATTGGTGGTGATCCGGCTCTGCCCATTCGGGTGCTGGTTAGTGTATGTACCACAACTATTACTAGCGATTCGAACTCCAGTTCGTCTGACGAGGAGGAGGTTATACCACCCTCGCTGTACAATTTCCGTCAACGATTTATGGACTTAATTTTTGGACCGGCCATCCAAAAATTAAGTCGCTCGTCATTGAGCAAGCTGAAAGGTGCCGGGGATCCTTACGCCAAAAAATGGCACATTCACCAGAGTGATTGGGCAAAGGTGGCTTTTGAAGCAGATAAAATTATGGTGGAGCAGGAACTCTTTGGCGAGTATTTGTAAGTTTTTCTACATTATTTTATAATATTCAATTTGGTTAGGTTACAACCATATTATTATTTAATAATTATTGGTAATTTAGATTCTATGTTGCTGGACATGGACTGCAACTGCCCCAGGATGCTGTCCACCAGTATATTTGTAGGGTCATGGACCCTTACCACGCTTCCATCGTAAATGTACAATGCCATTTCGGCATTTACGTGGAGATGAAGTCGTCGGTAAGGGCCGTGATGGTTGACCGGCAAGCTGTGCAACGTATATTCAAAGGTGTCAAGGTTTTCCCAGGAATGGGCGTTTTTGATTTTGGATATTTTAAAGCTGATTGCCTCCGGCCAGCATATCAAGTAAAACCTCATGTTTATATGAAAAATATATGTCGTGTATGTTTAATGATTTTAATGTCATTTTTTAAGGACGTTTTGCCAAAATGTTGCTACGTGCAGGGGTACGACCCTGCCGTACATATGGTTCGCAGAGGACTGAGTAGCACGTCTGTATTCACATGGCTGTTGTTGGGCGGATCCAACGTGTCCAAGAGTACCATGCAAATGATTCGTGATGTGGATGACGCGGGCGGGCAACTATTTAGCTGTCTGTCAAGGTACATGAGTAATGCGGTCGTCGGGTCCGGTGTGCGGTTCGAGGCCGTCGTTAGTGGTAAAACGACGTCCGACGTTTTATCACTAATGCCAACCTATGGATCTCGGATGTTGCAATTGTGTTTGAGCGAAGGCCTGTTGGCGCGATCCGATAAAAGTTGGCCGCAGTACGTCAACGCCAGAATAGCCCAAAATCTTTGTCGGCTTCGAGATTTGGTGTTAAAAGCGGAGTCCACCAATTTCAACAGAAGTGTAAGTATTTCATTTGATAGGTTGTTTTTTTTTTTTTTTATTTAAAATATATATTTTTTTTTTTTTTTTTTTTTTTTTAGTTACTGGCAGAGATATATGATTGTGAACTGAGTTTACGCTTTGACGTGTTCGGGGAATCTCGATTCCTCGACACGTCGAGACTTAGTAAAATATTCCCCGTGGCCCAGGTGCGTCTTGGAAGGTCTCGTCGTAGTAGGCGTTGCCCCAATGGGTACGTTGGGTTTAACAAAACTGCCATAGGTAAGTTTGATCGACTTTTGGCGTCGGAAATATTCGGTAACGTACCGGTCGGGTCATTTGTTCGGCAGACAATTGCGGACTTGTTCAATTTTCTGGACGTAGATATCCTTGATTGTAACGCTCTTGACGTAAGTTTGTTGTCATTTTATTGATTTATATTTTTCATCGGTTTTGTTATTGTTGTGTTAGGCTGCCGACGAATGGCTGAAAATAGCTAGCCGGATGGTTGGTAAAGAATGTGGAATGGGGTCGTCCTCTTCGGCGCAATTGTCTTTCACCACGAAACGCCTCGTTAGGGAGTATGGATCTGACCCAACCATCACCATATGGGTAGGCTGTCTATTTCGGGGACCGTCTCGCATATGGATGTGCTAAAAAGTTTCCTTCAACCAACATGTTACAAATTGTCCATTATTCATACGCTTATGTCCAAGCGTGGTGACATGCAGGAAGTAGTGGCGTACCTAACGAGAAAGATTGAAACCATGGTGGAAGTGATCCCCGTATATTTTGTTGTGGCGAAATCACATCGATCGGCGTATGTATATTTGTATTCTTTCTTTCCCTTTCATTTATACAATTGTAATTTTTTTTTTATTTTATTTGCAGTTGCGATTGGTTTTTTGTTGGTGAAATGGAAAGTAGGTCCAACGCGGTGATCGCCGCCAAAGCCGAAATGGCCGAGGCGGGCGTAGAGCATTCCCTGTCTCGATATGTATAGGATTATTCGTAGGGTTTTTTTTTTTTTTAGTTCGACCCTTCAGCTCAGTATTACACTGAGCGTGCCAAATTCTGGGCGGCAAATCCGCCACCGGCACATGTTCATAAATTTGACAAGAGGGTTCACTACCCGTTCAATCGTACAACGGTTAGTGAACCTTCAGTACCCGATGTTGTGTACAGGGCTGTACCTGTGTACACGCCATCGGTACAAAGGCAGTTGATGCATTCGGTGACGGAGACTACAGTTATTAGATCAATCGAAAAGACCATGGACATTGGTGCTGGCGTACCGAAAGCTCCCGTTGTCCGGGAGCTTTTTGTCGATGCCGTTACCGGCAATGCAATTGGTGAATTTTAAAGTTTGTCCGATTTTTAATACCATTCTTCAATATTTTTTTTTTTTTTTTTTTAATTTTTAGTTAATATCGAAACGCCTGAGTCACCGACTGCGGGGATTGTGGAAAATTTGGACTTCATGGCATTTGCAAGTCCGTTGAAATCTCCACTACGGAGTCCCTTTAAAGTAAAATATACCGTGGAAGAGGATAAAGTATTGACGCGACTTGTAATTACCGATGATCAGATATTAAAGTCGAAGGAAGGCCTACAGCAACTGATGAAAACAGACCCTTTCAACAAAGTCCCTCTACGGACTGTTGTTTCCTTAAGAACGAAGATTAGGGATATAAAAAAAAAATTAAGAATTATAACTTAATAATTAAGAAATTTTTTATTTTGTTTTTTATTTTTATTTTTTTTTATTTGATGAGGTTAGGTTATGCCTAACATATCAGTGGATTAGACCTATCGGGGATACCACTTAAAAAAAAATGCGTCAATTGCTGTACCTCTAGGGTGACGTGGAAAATAGCTATGGTTAGGTTAGGATGTATTGATGAACTAATGATTGATGATTTATGTATCTGATATGTATTAACGGTTTTTGATTTATTGATGAATTTATGATTGATGATCTATGTATCTATGATATGTATTAACGATTTTTGATGTATTGATGTACTGATGTCGATTTGATTAAATAAACCATGGCAGCGCCGGGGTAGTAATGTTAACACTATCCCCCCGGCTAGGTTAGGTTAGGTTAGGTTAGGTTAGGTTAGGTTAGGTTAGGTTAGGTTAGTTCAGCGGTGGCTGTCGTAGCGAGCACACGAGCTCCCGCGTTGCTCTCGCACGAAGGTTGATTTTCGTAGTGAAAAAGTGCCGAATTTTTTACGCCGAAAGTGAGAATTAGTTCAGTTTTTTACGGGCTTTCGAGTGCGAAAAACCGCGAAAAAATCGGACGACGCGTTCGCACGCAATCGCGTAAACAACACGCCACCCCGGGCGCCAGCGGTCATACTCATTTGCGGTAGGCCAAAAGTGCGTTTTTGGTCCCGCTCGGCTCCGATTAGGGTTCGGGAGTGGAAGACGGTGATTTTAAGCCCCCGACCATCGAAATCCGTCGGTCGGTTGCGGCGGAATCGAAGCTACCAGTTTCGCGTAGGTACTACAGGCAAGTAGGTAGTGCACGAGAAAAGCGTAAATTTTTCTTGAATTCGCCCCCGTTCCTGTGTTAATCGCATCCGGGCGTCGCTAACGAAGGTTCCAAGCCATCGCGCGCGCGAATTGCGCCAGCGGATCCTGCGGAATCGCGCTCTCTCGCTAGCGGATTCAGCGCCACCTGGTGGTAAAACTAATAGGACTTAAGGTATTTTAAATTATGTATATGATTAGTTAAGTATTGTATAAAGCGTAGTTAATAAATTAATGACCGATATTATAAAACAACAACATGAATAAATTTCAATCAAATTTCCAAACAATTTTATAAACTTTTTTTAATCATTATTTTTAAAAAATCTGCATATAACATATATATTTATTTGTAACATGTATACTGAATATAAAACACTTCCACAATAATTACATAAATGACGCTGAACCTAAATGTATATCAGCGGATATGTATTCCCAACAACATTCATACCAATGTTATTGCGAAATAAATATTAAATGATTTTGGCAAATTACTTATTTGGCGATCCGTAATGAGTAAATAAATAAATAAACATTCACAATTATATAATATAAACACAGCATATAGGTTATTTTGACATTTTACATCAGAAATTGAATATCTGTAATTCGATTCGTTATAAGTCATATGTAATAATCATAGTATTATTAAACAATATTCATTCAAAGTTCTGCACCATTTCTGATGATGAAATATATAAAATTGAATATTTTTGTATGAACGTTGTGAGATTAGTTCAAAAACGGTTAAACGTATTTTAATCTAGCTGAGCGTGTACTTTGAATTATGTTCAAGATTATTCTAGGAATATTTGTACCATTATTACTTACGTGGGGCTATAAACCATAATTATTGAAAAGATATAATTAAACATAAGAAACTTATTAGTAATTTAAAATAAAATCATTATATAATATATATTATTAAATATAACTAAAATTAATATGTATAATGCAGTATAATTATATGTATCAACTCTTTTTAATATTAGGTGTACAAAATATAACCTGTGGAGCAAGTAATTATTTTAATTATTGGACATTCTCGAACCTTCTACCTGCCTTCTTATTATCGTTCATTATCGGCATTTTAATTATAGCAATGCACATATGGCACGGCAAAATCGGTGAGTACGTCATGTCTGTCGTCCCATCGAACGTCGACAGGTCGTATACCTACGTTAAGGTGTACTCTTATTTTCAGTCTGCACGTCCGACCAGCCGCGAAGTATTTTGTGCGGTTAATAGTTCGGTTTTGCGTCCAATGTTTACCGACGACCATTCGCTTCTTGCGATTTTGTAACGCGTGGGCGTTTTACCGCTTGTATATGCATTTTTCAAGTGCCAACCGTCGTAGTCCGTATGTTGTTGTTCACGGGTCGTGTATTCCCATGGTGACCGAGTGAAAATCTTTCAATTGTATAATTGGTACCATAAACATCGAAGCGAACCGACGATTGTTTGCCATCAGCGGTATCGTAGCAGTAAGATGATTCCATTCTAAAAACCGTTGTTGTATATATCGGGTGAATATAAATTATTTGTATTATGTAATAGTACCTACATGTATGTAAATACGCACGCGTTATATTGATATTTATTTTTATTATATCTATCTGTCCGGCAAATACCATTTGAATTCGTGTAATCATTTATATTTGTTATTATATACCTATCTATTACAGTTTCCCTAATGCATATCAATATATGTAAATATGGTACAAACAAATTCCTCTGGGTAGTAGTCTAGGGCAAGCTGCTCCCCATTTCGCTGCAAATCGCCTATACTGTAGGAGCCCTTTTGGTATATTAAGATATCACCAGATGTACATTAAATAATATATATTTAATTGTATATTATTTATATAAAACTGAATATTATTGTAAGAATTTTGTGAATGTAGTTTGGAACGTGTCAAACGATATTTAGGCTATACTGTATACCATTTCAGAGCGCACCGTTTTAAGCATCCATATGATGGCTCCCAGAAGTTCGTAGCCGGATTTTTCCCCACTATGCGGTGAATTGACAGTCGTCATCGAACGACTCTCGAAGACGACTCCCGACGAAATTACGTAATTTTATCTTACACATGGGACCAGTAGTATACACCGTGTTATAATAATCTGTATAAAAATATTAAGACTATCGTCGGCGGCCGGCATGCATTGCCGTGTGGCACACATAAAAGTACAAAAATCAGCAAATAACGATAATATTCCAACCACGTAATTTTGATGATTTATTATATTGTTTTATTTAAATATTTACACCAAAATACCATACAAAATTGACGTACCTAATAAAAAAAAATCTTATAATACATCATCATCAAAAATTAGGTATGTAATTTATGTAATAAAAATAATCAGATATTACATAGTCGTTTTATAAAAATATACATAATAAAGACATTTTTTATATATATCACAGTATTTTAAAATGTTATAATATTCATTAATATAACAAATATTAATATGTATTAAGTACTATTGTTTAGGCTAATCAACAATCATAATTAATTATACTGCCGCGTCGTGTCCACCATATCGTGGTTTTATTTTTAGTAATGGCATACGCACACACATGCGAAAATAATCGCTCGCGAAAAACAAACAAACCGTTACGCCCGTTTTAATTGCCATCGCAGTAATTGTCGTACGTCCGTCG
This sequence comes from Pemphigus obesinymphae, assembly GCA_025469235.1. Taxonomy (NCBI): domain Eukaryota; kingdom Metazoa; phylum Arthropoda; class Insecta; order Hemiptera; family Aphididae; genus Pemphigus; species Pemphigus obesinymphae. Next base: position 7,580 of record JAIPRL010004930.1, read on the forward strand.
CGGAATATACGAGTATATCGTGTTGTGTCGTCATTGATATTCGAACGGAGAAAATATGTCTTGTAAAATCTCAAATCCTATATAGTTTTATTACCACCTCGCAAATCGAGGAATATTATCACGCTAATCGTGTATAATAAAATACTGTTATTGTATCGTAGTCCGTCTGTGAACGTGTCGACGCACTCTTAGTTGTTCGTTCGAATTAATGTCCGCGTTTCTTGTGTATTCGAGAGTGTATTGTTTCGTTTAGCTACAAAATTGTACTACAATATACTACTACTCTAATACCGATAAGTACCTAATATTATTGTGTAACGCGAGTAATACTAATTATTAAGCTTGTGCGTAAAGTAGGAACCTTTATGGTTTTTTATTGTTTTGTATAATTTATTCAATATAGGTTTAGGTATAGCGGCTGGCCAGTACGTACATTGCTAATATTTCGTGAGTACCTATTTATTTATATATCTTTTACTTAATTATTGATCTCTATTTACTGTTAAGCCAAAGGGGCTATCTATTCATATTATTTTATTTAATTATTTATTTCTGTGTTGTTGTGAGTTTATTATTTGTCTGATTTGTTATTATTATTGTACTAGCAATACACGATCTTAGTTACCAAAATTTGGAATTTGAGTTACCATTTATTTATTTAAGTTACCTATCTTAATTTAAGTACCTATCCATACATATATTATATATATATATCCTACAAAAACAGAATTTGTATACAGTCCACTAATCACACAGTGGGTCAATCGAGGTCGACCCTCGGCACAAACAACTATGATTAAAAGTTATAACTAGTATTAACTGATAGAAAACAACAGGTTAACAATATATCATATATATATAATATTATTATTATTATTATTTATTATTATTGTATATTATTTATATAAAAGTAAACATAAAAGATATTTTAAAAATACAATATGATGTATTACGTTTCAATCATGTTGATACCATATGTTTATTTTTTAATTCTCCCAGGACATATTTTGTTTAATAGCTATATTTTATTACATTTTATTCATAATTATTTGTTTAACTTTATACAATAGATTTAAAATTAAAATTTTTTTTTTTAATTTAGGTGGATCTACAATATTTTTACAGAACTATATTTTACAACGGCAATTAATAGAATTTAAGCTTTGTAGCGTTGTAAAAATGCCTATGATTGAAATTTATATAAATATTTTAATTTCTTTTGGTATAAATTATCTGTAGTAGATTTAAATACTGTTTGGATCCATATAAGAAATGTAACAATATGTGTATATATATTTCTCTAAAATAAATTAAATTCCTGAAGTTTTGTAAAAATTATTATTAAAACTAACGAATAATATTATATGCAATGAATTAGAAATAACAGATCTCCCAGGGCCTAGGCAAGAAAATTATGTTTATGATTAGTAAAGAAATGTAAAAAGCGTTGTTAATAATTTATTGACATATATTATAAAAATACATCATGTTTAATTTACATTCAAATTTATCTAAAAATTATATAAAACTTTATAATTAAATAATTTAAAATTTTATTTACAAAATAAATGTTTACTTGCATCATATATACTAAATATAATACTAACCCCCATAATTACTTAGATACGCTGAACCAAAATGTATCTCAATGGTTCTGTGTTTCTAACAACAATCATCTGGGAGTGATATCGAAACAAATAAAAATAGATTTTGGCAAAAAATTATTTTGCCTTCGGTAATATATAAAAAAATAAAACAATAATAAGCACAATAACATAATTTTAACTCAGTATATAGGTTATTGTAAGATTTTACATAAAAAATTGAATATCTGTAATTTAATTCGTTATATGTAATAAGTAATAACCATAGTTATATTGAACATTATTCATTCAATGTTTTGCATAAATTCTGACGATGAAACATATAAAACTGAATATTATTATAAGAACATTCTAAGCTTAGTTTAAAAATTGTCAAACGCAATTTAATCTATTTGAGTGTTTATTTTAAAGTATGTTCTAGCTTATTCTTCGATTATTTTTTTCATTATTACTTACCCGACCTTAATTCACTACCTGCAAAATCAATATGTTTATTAATTTATAAACCAAAATTATTAAGTAGAGATAATAATACATAATAAATTTAGTAGTCATGCAAAACAAAAAATATTATATATTATAAAATATAACAACATTAAAAATATAACTAAAATCAATATGTATTATATAGTATGTTATTGTAACAACTTTATTTAACTGTAGTATGTAATCAGATTAACAATATATAATATATATATATAAGTAAAATGTATTAATATTATAAATAATATCCTATGATAGATTACGATTGAAACATATTGATAATTATAAACTTTTTTTTATACTCTCAGGGTATATTTTGTCGTTATCACTGTGTTCTCGCGTCTAAATTCCACCATCAGCGGTTTTCTGGGGACTTAAACTTTGGGTTACCACTTATTCCATCTACTGTACCTCTTCAAGCAGTCTACGGGAGACTTAACGCTAGTACCCATCAATTTCTTTGAGTGCTACTTCAACGCTTCGTCATACCATCTAATAAATCAACCGATAGTACTGCTCTAAAAACACCCGCTTTCGACTGAATTCTACGTAATCGCTCTAGATCTTCCTCTTCAAAATCACAGTCGCCAGCACCACCTCCTTGGATGATGGGATGTCTGCGCTTCTCTTCTTTCGTAATGACTGTGTGTCTTCTAACAATACGCAATCTTCTGCCCAAGCGTCTGAATTTAAAGAATTGAAAAATGACCTTAAACAGCTTTCGTTTATAGTGGGGGAGTTAAAAGCTGAAAATTCAGCACTACGCATTGAATTCGACTTGCTTAAGAACAAAGTAGCATCCCTGGAGTCAGGTTCCACCTCTGTCATTTCGACAAGTTCTGTTACTCAAGTTTGCAAGAGACTTATGAGAGTGAACGGTGTTGTTTCAACATGATTGTATATGGTGTTCCCGATTCAACGTCATCTCCTGCTTCCCAGAAAATTGAAGAAGATAAGTTTTCTCTACTAGAACTACTCGGTGATAATATCAATGTGCTGTTGAGTGGCTGAAAATTGCATTCGTATTTGTAAACCCAGTTCTGATAAAGTACGCCATCTTAGAGTTATTTTGAGATCTAAAGACGATGCCGCCACCCTGGTTACTTCCTTTAATGAGGCTGAACGACAAGGAGTATCATTTCTTCAAGGCTTTCGAATCATCAAAGATCAGACCCTACTTCAACGGAAACAGTGAATATCTTGCCACACGGAACTCGATCTTCGGACTTCTAATGGTGAATCTGGGCTTTGTGTTAAGTGTGTGAATTGTATTCCGAAAGTGATATCGGGGTCGAAAAATGGAGTAACTCCTCAACGCTAATCCGGTCCTAAGTCCAGCACTCAAAGCAACCACTAGATTCAACAGTTTCTGGCTACTACCACAATTGTAGAGGGCTACGCACGAAACTCTTTAATGTTAGATCTAATGTTGTGTCCCTTCTATATGTTTATTTTTTTTAACCAAAACTTGGCTTTGTGATTCATTTACTGATTGTGAACTTGGTTTTTTAAATTATAATTTGAACAGATTTGACAGATGTAAAGCAACTAGTGCTTGCTCACGAGGGGGAGGGGTCTTAATTGGTATCCGGAAACATATATCCTCTTGCATTGTACCAATTGACTGTTCTAGTGTTGAACATCTGTTTTTTACGCGCTTTTACGTAGGATCTATTTCCTTTATAATTTGTGGTGTTTACTTTCCCCCTTCCTCGCTTCCCTCAACTTATAAGGCTCATGTGTCTGTTATTGATTCCGTTGTTTCCCAGTACCCGAATTACTCGTTTATCTTCTGTGGTGATTACAATCTCCCTGAAATTCCATGGTCAGTTAATAGTGATAGTCTCCAGTACAGTTTAAATACTGGACTCCAAATTGACTGTGTCCCTGAACGATCTGCCCCATCAGACTTCTTGCAGTACAATTTTATCATTAGTTGTCGTAAGTCAGTTTTGGATTTGATGTTCTCAAATCTTAATAACTTAAATGTTGAACTAGCAATTGAACCCATAGTCCCTCTTGATACCTATCACCCTGCATAAAAATACATTATATTATGGTGACGCCAGTTATGCAGTTTGATTCAACTCATGAGTTTTTTAAGTTTCATTAAGGTCTCAATACTGAAATCAATAGGTACATATGTTTCTTCAACTGGGGGCTAACTTTTTCAGTTCTTCATCTAAACTCTTCTGTTTATGTGTTATACGATGCACACCACTTCACTGTACTCAAATACGTTCCAAGCTCCAAGTTTATTAAGTCCTGTTTTCCCCCATGGTTATCTACGCACATGAAGGATCTTGTTTTCCAAAAGAATAGAGCACATGCGCTCTTTAAATGATCAGGTTCCCTAGTTTACTATAGAGAGTTTTCTTTTCTTTGGGCACGCTGTCAATCTGAGGCGAAATAGTGCTTCAGAACCTCATGTTACCAATGCTGAAAAATCATTTAACAACAAACCAAAGAGTTTTCGGGACTTCGTTAGGAAACACCGCACTCCTAATCCTATTCCCAAAACTGTACTCTACAATAATACAGAATTAAGAGATGAACAACACTCTGCCAATATATTTTCTTCCTTTTTTAATTCTGTTTATACGCCCAAACGAAGCAACTGTGATCTTTCCAGCATTAATATCTTAGAGCATGAGCATGACTTGCCACATAACTGTATTTTCACAGTTGATGATTTTTTTGACAGTCTTACATATCTGCGTGATATTAAGTCCATTGGGCCTGATGGATTATCCGGAGTATTTTTATTTAATGTTAGGCATTTTATATCTTTTCCACTGTGGCTTCTATTTAGATGCTCATTGGATGTTGGAAAGCTTCCTTAGATATAGAAACTTTGTTCTATTACTCCGATACTCAAATCTGTTGATGCGGACCACAACACAATGTTTTGCATAAATTCTGATATTAAATAATATAAATCTGAATATTATTGTAAGAATGTGCAGAGCTTAGATTAAAAACTGTGAAACGTATTTTAATCTGGTTGAGGGTGTATTCTAAAATATGATCAAGCCCATTCTTTAAATAATTGTAAAATTATTACTTACCGAACAATTGGAGAACCGCTGTAAAATAAATAAATTTATTGAATATTTTATAAATAACTTTTTTGTATTCTCTCAGCATATATTTTGTTTAATTTTATATTATATTTATTTTTATTCATAATTATTTGTTTTAATTTATATAAAATATTTTAAAATTGGAAGCTTTATTATAATTCAGTTACAATAATTTTGCATAACTATGTTTTACAACGTTAATTCATAGAATTTAAGCGTTGTAAAAAATTCAATGATTGAAATTTATATTAATATTTGTATTGATTTTTTAGATATAAATTCTCCGAGGTAGAATTAAATACCGTTTGGATAATTATAAAATATGTAACTAGGTGTGTATATATATATTTATAAAAAAAAAATTAAATTCCCAAAATATATTTATAAGTATCATTTAAGATTAACGATTAATATTATATGGAATAAAATTGATATAACAGATCTCCTACTACTAAGGGTATGTAAACTATGTAAATTATTAGTAAGGCAATGTACATAGAATTGTTAATAATTTATTGACGGTGATTATAAAATTAAGTAATTTATAAATTTCAATCAAATTTTCTAAAAATTATATAGAATATTATAAATCATTTTTCAAAAAGTCTTGATATAAAATATATATTTATTTCATCATGTATACTGAATATAACAACTAACACAATAATAACTAAGATAAAGCTGAACCAAAATATATCTCAGTGAATCTGCGTTTCAACAACATTAAAACCTTGTTATTGAGAAATAAATATTAATTGATTTTGCAAATTACTTATTTGGCGTTCCGTAATATTTAAATAAATAAAAAAACAGCTATAATCTCATAATATAAACACAGTATATTGGTTATTATGTTATTATACATCAGAAATAGAATATCTATAATTTGATTTGTTATATGTTATATATTGTTGTTGCAAGGAACAAATACGATCTCAAAAGAGCGCTTCAAGAAATAGCAAGGTGCTTCCAAACTTATCACCTTTAAATTAACTATAACAAAACCAAGGTAATGATGTGCCCCAAAAAAAAATCGTATTCATAGATTAAGAATTAAAATTGATAACCACACTGTCGACCAGTTGAAAAGAATTAGATATCTAGGTAGTATAATTAGCCGAGATGGAAAATGTACTATGGCAGTTAAATCAAGGATCTCTCGAGCATAAACAGCATTTATGAACAAAAAGAACCTTCTGTGCTGTAATAACATAAGTATAAATATGAGGAAACGGCTGATAAAAGTATATGTGTGGAGTGTCACAATTTACAGATGCGATTTATTGGTACTGAACAAAGCGGAACAAAATTTCCTCGAACGTTTCGAGATGTGGTGCTGGAGAAGAATGTTGCGAGTAAGCTGGACAGAAAGAAGAACTAATGAAAATATTTTAAACGAAATAAATGAAACCAGGAAGATACTTAGTACCATAAAGAAAGATGATAGAATATGATTGGTCATGACACGAAGAAGAGCTTTCGTATATTATAATAGAAGAGATGATAAATGGCCAAATAGACCGAGGATAACCAAAAACATCTTATATCAAAAGGATGATTTCCGATACAGGTCCAACAAACTATAAGGAACTGAATAAACATTAATAGAGATGAATTTTGAAATTTCGGAAATTTGCAAAACCAACCTTAGGGTTGATCACAAAATAAAAAATATGTTATATGTAATAATCATTGTTTTATTGAACATTATTGATTCAAAGATCTGCATCATTTCTGATGATGAAATATATAAAAGTGAATATTTTGATTTCATTCCCATGTTTTAGCGAAATTAAACTGAAATTATTTTGACCAAATACTTATTTAGCGTTCCATAATAAATATATATATAAAATAACACATTCAAGAATATAATAAAAATACAGTATATAGATTATTGTGACAATTATACATCAGTAATTGAATAGCAGTCATTTGATTAGTTATAATTTATTAGCAATAGCCATGGTTCTATTGAACATTATTCATTGAATGTATTGCATAAATTCTGACAACAAATCATATTAAACTGAATACTATTGTAATAATGTTCTGAGCTTAATACAACAACTTTCATACGTATTTTAGTCCAGCTGAGTGTGTATTTTATAAATGATCAAACTTATTCTTCAGATGTTTTTACCAATATTAATTAACTTTTTGACTGGAATCAACTTTATAATGAATTGATTTATAATTTATAAACAATAATAATTATAGAATTGGTATAATTAAACTTAAGAAATTCACTAGTAATTTAAAATAAATATTGATATATATTATGAAATTTAACCATATTTATATGAATAAGAAAAATAATTATGTATTGTAGAATATGATTAAAAGTAACAATTTTTATAACAGTATTAATTCACCAGATTAACAATATATAGTGTATATTATGTATGTATATAATATTGTATATTATTTATAAATACGTAAAATTTAAAGACATTAAAAAAAATACTCAATGAGGAATTACTGTTGAAATATATTAATAATCATAAGCTTATTTTGAATTTTTTCATCACATATTTAGTATAATTTACATATTTAGTACAGCTTGGTACAATAATTATCATACGTATTTTAGTCTAGCTGAGTGTGTGTTTTGTAAATAATCAAACTTATTTTTCAAATGTTTTTACCAATATTAATTACATTATTGACTGTGGAAGCCACTGAATAATTAATTGATTTATAATTTATAAACAATAATTATCGAATAGGTATAAATAAACTTAAGAAATCAACTAGTAATTTGAAAAAAAATATATATATATATTAAAAAATATAACAATATTTCTAAATATATCTAAATTTAATATGTATTGTCGAATATGATTAAAAGTAACAACTAGTTTTAATTGTGAGACGTCATTAGGTTGTAAATATATAATATTATTATTTATTTACATATAGTAAAATTAAAATATGTTATAAAAAATACCCAATAATGAAGTACTGTTGATTCATGTTGTAACTCTTAGGTTTTTTTTTTAATTCCACCAAAACATATTTTGTTTTATACATATATTATATTTTATATTATTCATAATTATATGTTTTACTTTATACAAAAGATTGAAAATTTGAATTATTTTATTTTAATCTTGTTTGATATACATTATGTCTACAGAATTATATTTTACAACAGCAATTCATAGACTTTGAGCATTGTGAGGAATTCATTGATTTTAATTTATATTATTATTTTTATTCAGTTTTTATATATAAATTTTCCAAGGGTATTTAGATACTGTTTGAACATTAATAGAAAATATAACTACTTCCATATGTTTATAGATTTTCTAAAAGAAATTTTTTTGACAATATTTTGCTATTATTTATTTAATGAATCTAGGGAATTATATGAGATTCTTTAACAATGGAAAATCATTATGTATATGATTATCAAGGAAATGTATTAAAGGATGTTAATAATTTGTATCTAATATTTGCATGGCGATTTTTTAATACGTTATACAACACTATCCATAAGAGATATCTTGAGTACTCTACGACTAAAACTAAGTGCATTGGGACAATTATTTCAAAAAGAAACCTGGCCTTTCAACTTTTATTTTACGTTAAATATGTTCAGATTAGCGAAAAATATTTTTAAAATATTCAATTATGAAGCCCTTGAGTATTTACAAATTTAGTTTGATAGGATGGAATTTTGATAAAAATCTCTTGAAAGATATTGTCGGGCAATGGTATGCTTGGTTGATCTGTGTACCTAACACCATTCATCCTGGTGATATAGAAAAATATAAATAAATTGATTTTTACAAAATACTTATTTAGAGTTCCGTAATAAATAAATAAACAGGTACAGTAACATAATATAAACACAGTGTATAGGTTATTGTGATTTTTCACATCAGAAATAGAATATCTTTAATATGATTCGTTATAAGTTATACGTAATAATAATTGTTTTATTGAAAATTATTCATTAAATGTACTGCATAAGTTCTGACAATGAATCATATATAACTAAATATTACTGTAAGAAGTTTTTGAGCTTAGTTTGAAAAGGGACAAACGTAATTTAGTCTAGCTAAGTGTGTATTTTAAACTATGATCAAGTTTATTCTGCGAATATTTGTGCCAATATTACTTACGGTCTAAATACTCATACGCTGTAAAACCAATTAATTTTGTAAATTATAAACCATAATTATTGAATATGAATATTTAGACTTAACACTGTAATAGTCGCGTCATATCTTTTAGATAGACACATTATTGTTTTAATAATAATACATTCGAGCTCACTATTATCAATTTCTCACTTTGTCTATTCGTCAGACTAAGTATGAGGTTAGTGACAGTTATCTTGTGACCTTTGTCGCGGCACGTGCAGGTGTTATGAGCATTATTGTATCTCTCAGATACCAAGTGATTGTATTATTAAGTAGATTATTTTATATAGTATAGTTTTATATAGTATAATTCGTTTTTAACCTTTGAAATTTTTTTCCTATAAATTTTTATTATTTTGACCTAATCAAAAAGGAAGTAACAAAAATTTTATCTTTTTTAAATTATTTTTGTATAATTTATGTTAAAATATAAAAACAGATTGTTAAAACTATAGCGCAATAATTATAATATAATTTGATTATGTACCTACCTAAATTTATGAAAAATATGTCCAATCGCTAATGATACACAATCTATATATGTGCTTGTTTGTGCATATATTGCAATTATGCCTTTGAGTTTGTCATGTTATCACCCCCGGTTAATGAAGCTCGATCGTCGTATTTGTGGCTGCTGTGACGTTTGGCAACCGTGACCATATCACGGTTGTGTACGACAATCCAGCTGCAAACCGAGACCGACTTATCAATGTTTCTGTTTTTAGTTTTATGGTCGTTAATTTTTAAATGTTCGGTTATGTTTTTGTGATTTTTACAGTTAAATGTCCAGTGTCGCCAATATTCCAGTTTTCTTGTGTGTTTTATTTACTTATTGCTTGATGGAACATATTATGATATTGTAAATTTAAATACGAAAGTAAAGTCTTACAAATTTGAAATTAAGATATTGCCAAATAAAATAATTTAAATTTAATAATACATGACTAAAGTATATTACATTCAATTAAAAATATCTGAATCTGTACCCAAATTGTAAAACTACATGGTGAAATATTGTGTATCACATATGAAAAAATAAAAATAAAATGTATACAAAATTATATCATTAAATAAGCTATAGTTAATATTATTAGTGTAATTTTGCAGAGTTAAATTGAGTTAAATTATTTTAGTATAAACACTTACCAATAATCAAAATTCAAATGCAATGTCATACAAAATACTGCCGTTAACTACTGATGATTTGAAAAATAAAATTATCCAAATAGGTCGTACTGTGAGTAGGTTGATATAACACTACATAGGTAGGTACCCACAATTTATCGACTTGACACGAATTTAATACAAATATGTGCGTAAAATATTGCTTTTGTAATAATAAAAACGATTCAATTAAAAATTAACAGAGTTAAATACATTTTAGTTTAAAAACTTGGGCCAGCCGCACACCAAAAGAGCAAACTGCGTTAGACAGTGTTAGTCATTTTCGTGTTAGTCAACTAAAAACAATTTGTTTTTATAAAACGCACACTACCTTAGTCAACTAAAAACAATTTGTTTTTATAAAACGCACACTACGTAGATAAAACAAAAATCAGTTGTCATCATGTCATCTGATGAAGATGTTGCAATTTGCATGTGGTACACATTACAAAATTTAGAACGGAATTATAAAAAAAAACTATGGATTCATCCGTTAAATAAAAAACGTATCACTCATAATATAATTTTAACTTTACTTCTGCGAACTACGTTCAGACGAAAGTAAATTTAAAAATGATACGCGTGTAAGTAGTGTCACATTTGATTTTATACTGCAAGAAATAAGGAAAGAAGACGCACATTTTAGAAAAAATATTTCTCCTGAGAAAAGGCTTTTGGTTACACTGAGGTAAGAAATACCTAATAAAAAGGTTTAAAATTAATATCATAATATATTTTTTTAAACAGTTAAAAAGTTAAACATAAATTTATTAATCTTTTTTAAAGTTAATTCTGCTTTACATTTGTTTTTATCAATATTGTAACTTATAAATTAAAAAAAAATATCATTTGAATGAATTGTTACTTCCTTGAGAAGACGAAGATAAATCCGAAGCAAAATCGCTGTAGTAATTGTTTACATTTTGGTTTTGATTAATTTGTTGATCTGTGTTTTGTCCAGCTAGATAATTCATATGTTGTGCCATGATTGGACTGGCTTGATATAAATGATTACTCTGCTTCTCAACTGGTCTAGGATATGTATTATTTATATTGTTTTGAAATGAAGCTATTTGATTATTGTCTTCTTGTTCATCAAGATAACTATTTAAAGACGACATAACTAAATTTTTGAATTTTCTTTGATTTTTATCATTAAGTTTTTTATAGCCTGGAATAAGGCTTTTAAAGAATAAAAATTCTGGAGGTTCCTCAACTGGTGCTGGCTTTCTAGTTCTTGATTTCAAAAATTCTATCATCGGTTCTGCTACCTTATCGCTTGCTGTTGTTTTATATAGATTTTTACGTAAAGTCAGTTTTGGTTTTTTAAACATTGGTTCAATAATGTCTCGTTCACTCTATATAACTGTATTATCTACTATATTATCTCCTGTATTGTCTACTACTAATACTACTAATGTATCATCTTTTCCAGACTCTATAATTTCTTCGGATTCATTTAAATAATTGTTATCAATGTTGCTACCCATTTTTTTATGCTGCATCATAAAATCAGTTAAAAAACTCATACTATCGAAAAGGTACCATTTTCTTTTTTTAGACCCAGCTGACCCACATTTTTTATTTTTGAGTTCGCGAAGTTCCCTTGCAAACGAATTGCGAAGACTAGTCCACTTACTTTTGCATACCGACACTATAAAAATAAATACAAACATTTCAATTAAGAAAAACAATTTATATTTACTAATTTTATTTTTAATAATCATTCAGTGGCGTACAAAGAATATGTTTACAATATTATGATTAATAACAATTTGTAGGTACATATACAATGTATATTATGTACATTTCAATATAACCCACTATAAACTTATTTTCAAAACTAATACACACTTCGTTTCATTAAGAATCTAAAATAGTTCATGTAAAAATAGGTAAAAATTGGTAATTTCAGCATTTATTTTTTTAGTTTTTTGGCTTCTGATGAACATTTTCAACGCATCCATTATAAGCTTAGATTAGGAGCTACCACTGCGGGTAAAATTGTTACTGATACATGTTGTGCAATATGGAAAATACTATCACCACAGTTTATGCCTTTACCTTCGACTGATGGTTGGTTGAACATTGAAAAAGAATTTGACAAATTTTGGAATTTTCCTAACTGTCTAGGTGCCATCGATGGCAAACATACAGCTATTCAATGTCCAACAAATTCAGGATCTAGTTATTACAATTATAAAGGACACCACTCTATTGTTCTTCAAGTAGTAGTTGACGCCAACGCAAAATTTATATTCATAGATGTAGGTGATTTTGGTCGTAACAGTGATGGAGGAATTTTAAAAGAATCAAATTTTGGAAAACTATTGGACAATAATAAACTACTTTTACCTCCACCGAGAAAAATTCATGAAGAAGTTGAAGATGAATTTCCATTTGTATTTGTTGCGGATGAAGCGTATCCGTTAAAAAAAATTTTGATGAAGCCATTTGCAAGAAAACAATTGACAAATTCAAAGTGAATTTATAACTATCGTCAATCACGAGCTAGAAGAATAGTAGAGTGTGCTTTTGGTATTCTAACAAAAAGATTTAACGTATTTTAAAATAAAATGTTAGTTAATACGGAGAAAGCTACAATCATAACTCAAGCTGCTTGTGTACTTCACAATTTAATCATGGATAAAAAACATAATTTAACTGACATTCATAATGAAATGGAAACAATCTCATCACGGGTAAACCAAGAAGACATCAATAAACCTTCAAATCGCAGACCCACAACAGAAGCTATAGATATCCATAAAAAATTTATGAACTATTTCAACTCTGAATAGGATATCAGTTCCATGGCAAAATGTATATACTGTTTAATACCTAAGCTAAATTTGTTTGTTAAAAAAAATACTGTTGTTTTGTATTGAGTTGTACACATTTATATGTAGTATTCGTGAAATTATTCCAGTTTACTATGTACATTTGTGTTTATAATCCATTTTTAACTACGGTATACAGTAATGTTGTTTTAATGTTTTAATTCTGTACAAGTATACAATTTGGAATTTCGTATGTAATAATAGATGATAATAATAGTATGTAAGTATTTATACTACAGTAGGTATACAATTAATATTGAATTAATATTTTTATATTATTTATTTTATTAGTATTAACTATTATTTACAAAAATATACTATTTAAATATATTATATTAACTAGAATATAATAACTTAATATATTAAAATTACCATCAATATTAATTTCTTTGCTTATTTCTTCCAATAACTTGTCTTACACAATTCTATTGCTATGGTCCTTGTCTCCAAAATCATAAATGGATGGTCTTTTTTCCACTAAACTGACTAGTATTTCCCCATCACAAGCCATTATGTGATAAGTATATAAAAATATTATTAAAAATATATACGAAATACAAAATACACACGAATAATATTCTTTCTTGTCTAATTGTGACTAACGAAAAATGTGGACACTCAGAACAGTATCAGTCATGACTAATTGTGTTTTAAAGCAAAAACGTTTTGTTATGACTATTACTATGCAGTGTGCGTATGCAATGTAATTTCTTATGTTCTATTTTTAACAAAACTGTGTTAGGCTGACTAACACTGTCTAACGCAGTTTTGCTCTTTTGGTGTGTGGCCGGCTTTACCAATAATCAAAATTCAAATGCAAAGACGTACAAAATACTGCCGTTAACTACTGATGATTTGAAAAATAATATTAGAATAGGAACTGTGGTAAAAGTATAGGTTCAGTCGTATAGAATACTGTGTGTAGAGCAGTGTTGCCATCTGAAAATGTATAAATGTTCAGAAAAATATTGTAAAATGTTCGTATTTGTTCGTACCATCATAAAAGTTCGTACTAAATTGTTTTTCAAGTTTTTCACATTTCTTCTCACTTATGTATTTTATGGTTAAACTATATTCTGTGATTAAATATCCTGTATATCGATACCACAGTTCAAGCAAAGAACAAGTTTAAAAAAATATGTAAAATTGTCAAAACAAAATTGTTATATATAGGCATAGAATATAATAATAATCATAATTATTTTATCATATCTAATTAGCATTTGTACCCTGGTAGAATTCTACTATTCTGTGTTTGCATCACAGAATATTCTATCCGAATTATTTCTTATGATAACAGATGTGAACAACAACAACTAAAACTTACGGCGACTTTAATGCATTAATAATTTAAATTTTGAAAACTATATTAATAAATGACCTATTATTTAATATTGGTACATAAACAATTTTATATAATGTCTATGTACATTTTAGTATTATTTAAAAAAAAATGTTGTGCAGTATAATAAATATATAATATAATAAATACCTAGTTATTATTATTTTATAAGTACATATTGTGATATTTAAGTACAATACTGTAAATACCAAAAAGGATTAATAATTTTAATACACAAAAATACAGACTCAATTTTTATTTATGTGAAACAAATTTTTTTTAAATTAATATTATTATAAATAGTAAATAATAACAAGCATAAGTAAACTAATCATAAACATAATATTACAAACATTTAAATTATAACAGATATTAATAAAAAAAATACAAAAAAAAAAAAACAATTAATCAGAATCAAACCCAAACTCATCATTAGATAATTTAGTGTATAAATTGTCTTTATTCATTAGTTTTAACATATTATTGGTTGGTACAAAATAAACGCAATTATATGATTTTAATTTGATTTCTTGTGTTGTAAAAATGCATCCTTGTATTATATCTGTATTTAATCTATTTCTAGTTTTCACTTTAATCAAATTAACCTTACTAAATATCCTTTCACAGTCTGCATTTGAGTGGGGAAGACATAAAACATTAAGTGCAAAATTAGATAAATTTTTAAAAGGATATTCATCATTTCCCAATTTAATATTGCCCAATTTAAACCAAAAAATATCTAGTTCTTCTAAATATTTAGTAATGTCTGTTGATATATCAAAATTTGGTAGCAGTCTCCATTCATTATCAATGAATTGTGCCAGATCATCATTTTGATTAGTCAAACGAGGTAACAAGGATATTAAAGGAAAAAGAGAATTATTTTCATCTCTAGTGGCTTATAGATAATGCTATTTTGGGATCCATTAATTTAATTTCACATATAATAGGATTGTTGAAATTGTATTTTTTTTTTATTTGTAAACATGCAGTTGTCATAAAAATTTGAACTCTAGTATAAAAATTGTTTAATAAAATAGTATTGTTAAATATAAATAGTTTTTGGAGTTCCTTAAAAATTTTTATACCTAAATACATTTGTTGTTTTGGCAAAAACTGATCTGCATTTCCTGGGTTAATATTTTCAATGCTAGTTTTATTATTATAAATTGACTTCATATATGATGCTAATAAATCTTTATATGTATTAACCATTTTGTCGTGCAATTGTGTTATAACTACATTAGTACTTTGGAAAAATTAATTGTTGCTGGTGGTCGTTCTGCTCTTTGCGCTGCATTCGGTTCTGTAAAGTAGACACGCTGGCCGTTCTCCAAGTGAACTGCCAAATGTACTACAGTCGAGTGACGTTCATAAATCGGAAATGAAAACAGCCGCCAAATTGCCTCATTACAACTCACGTAACGTCCAAGTTGAAATTTCATCACCTCATCCTTTGCATCTGGATTATTTTGGAAAAAATCCGTTATATTTTTGTGTATTCGCTAGGAAATGTTTTGATTGGATTGTATTTCCATAAAGGAATGACTACAATGGCTCTGGTGGTTGAGCCAAAACGGGCAATTTCACCTTGCCACCAGCGCAGCATAAGCCGGGGGTTCCGATCGAAACTTCAATGCATTGCAATGCTGGCATACGATAGACAATGAACCGATATTAACACAGCAAAGATCTTTGTAGGCGATTGCGTAATTCATATTCGAAAGCAGCGCGATTCAAGGCTATATTTGAACTTATTCTTCTATTACCATGTTGTCGAATTTGAGGTGGTGTTTGTGCAGCGTGAACCTGTGTAATATGATCACGTCTCAATTCATTTGCTTCTGCACGTTCCTCTTGTGTCTGATTATAACGTACATTCTCACAAATTATTGCATTACGTTTACGTCGTCCAATGTTTGATCTTCTAATAGAGGCTTTAGTGAAGCAAAAAATTCTCTCCAAAAAATAACAAAGTCGTATTTGATTAATCCTATTGAAAAGAAAATACTCTTAAAAAAACTGCAAAAAAAGTTTTGATACCTTGGGGGATTCGAACCACGACGGTTCACCACTCTATAAATGACACCTTAACCCATTCGGTTACCACGGTTGAAATTATGGGAGCGTAATAAGGTTGTTAAGCAAATGTAGTAAGCCCACTTTAAAATTTTAATTATAATAATATTGTTTTTTAATTTTTATTTTTATGTCAACAATATTATACATGGATGGATAGTTTTTAATTTGTTTTTTATAATTCATTTAACTGTTCTATAGCTTATTGTAATACTCGTAATATTGTACACTGCATACATTTTGCCTATATGTATGTAAAAACATTATTTTTGTCAGGGTTGGTCACACTACTTGTCATTCATGAGTATAGTTTTTACCTTATGATATACACTTTGATATGGACTTAGAAATATTTTCAATATTTTTCCCAGACCCAAAAGCCAGAGTTCAACCGTTTTTTTACTATGACAACAAAAAATTTAAACAATTGCGGCATTTACTTTTTCTAATAATAATTAGATTAATTAAACATTCATGTTATAAGAAATGTAGGGATTAAATAAATGATTGCTAATTAGTAAAATAAAATAAAATAAAATTGTACTCGGACAGTTTTTCTGGTAACGCCAACAACGGAAAATGGAAAGAACCAAGTAACAATCGAATAATCATATTTCATATAGATAAAACCTAAATTTTATCTCTACTATCCACTATTGCGTTCTATGCAAGGAGAGGGTACTTACGGCTATAAATAAAATCGAACGGAATAAAAACGATACTAAAATTATCACTTTACAAAATTGAAACTTTACTTTATATGGTGAAACATAATATTAATACCTAATATTCAATACACGACATATTTCTCCATTTTTTTGGTGTTGGCCGGGGCCCCATTTTAACGATTAATTATGTCATATGGACAATTTTATAAGCTAAAGCTTGCTGTAGCTTTTTCAATTCGAAAAAACATTCAGGAACTCAAAAAATCAATCATCAAAAAATTTTTTTAAAAAAAGGGGTTTTCCAAATTTTTTTCGTAAAAACCTTCTGGCAATTACGATGAATTAAAAAAATTTGAGCCAAATCGGACCAGCCGTTCTCAATTGATGAATTGTTATACATTTTTAGCTCCATTTATATATATATATATTTTAGAAATGTAAAATAATATGAGTATGTACATACATATAATATAATACTATGTGTCGGTTTGCTACGGTCCACGCTCGTTATGAAATTCGTGGTGTGTGCGAACGGCACAAAAGTTTCAGAATCCAGAACACAAGAAAAGAAAAGAGAACTAAATAAAAAAAATCACCGAGTTTTTTATTTTTAGTTTAGGTGCCCGAGGGCGTTTATTATCTGGCACGCGTAGTCGGTGGGCGGTAGGTACCCACGACGTCACGCGTGGTCACAAATACACTGAACACAACAAAACGAAAATAAATAATAGAACAAAAAAAAAAACAATTTACCCGTATGGGTAAATATTAAGTATCGACCTCGGACGGCACGATACTTATCAAAAAAAAAAAAAAAACAAAAGTTTAAATAAGAATGTAGGTTATAGTGTAGGTAATTCGATATTGTTCGATGGAACGGTGCCAGAGAAAAAAAAAAACAGTCTTGCGGCCGACCTGGTCACCACTCACCCGGGACCGGCACCCCGTCGTCACGCCTGCGCGTAGGGGTGCGCGATCCGCGATCTACCGGTTTTGAATTGCAGCGGCGCGGCGGTTTGTACCGCCGATCGGCCATGGGCCGCGTCACTATACTACAGAGGATATTATATGATAAATAACGTTATATTTTTCCAATAAGTACTTAGTAGTTATGTTAAAAAATATAAAAATAATGATTTTAAATAGCTACTTGTTATTAGTACATATACAATATATTTAGAATAAAATATACAAAAAAAATACAGTTCAAAATGAAACACTCCCAGTATTATACTTTTGTATAATTGCATCAAACTATTACCTACGAAAAAAATAGATATAAGTACTACTTATCACTTATTAAACACCGTATTGTATAATTCAAATACAATACAAAATTATCATTTCTTATTTATTTCATAATGTTGCACTAATTTAGTTTCTTTCATTGTTTTATTTGTTATTATTGTTTGTTTAAAAAAAAATCGAGGTTCCCTTTTCGGGTTTTCCTTTTTAGTTTAATTAAGATCCTGCGTTTTCTATACCAAAGTTTGCGGTATAGGAACACATATCCCGCCTCTTTGCCAAATGTTACGTCTCGGTATCTTGGCGAGCATCTGCCCTGACTTATCCACTTGGTGGGACAATGTGCACCTTACATTGTTATTTTAATTTTTATTTTATTGCTCTAGGTTTTTTTATATACAAGTAATTTGTATACCCTCTTGCTAGGTGTTCACGTGACGAAACGCATTTTGTACTTTTATATTGTTATTATAATAGTAGGTGTTTAGAAATTGTGTAAAAGAAAAATTACAAACTTCGGCAATTAACAAGTAAGATTTTTCGAATAAATTCTTATAAAAAATGTAAACCGTACTGACTGATGTCTCCTGATCACTGCATCATCTACATTCTTGACCAGACCCATAGCATTATTTCTGCTGCACCACTGTTACGATCGAAAAGTTTGTGAGATGACCGCATCTCCTAAAAGGGAAGTATGTTCGGTATTTAAAAACCAGGCGCGCCATCGATTGATCGTTTTTTTCTTCGCCACGTTGCCGTTGCGTGAATCGAATATTCGAGAAGCTACTGTTTTCACATGGCAACGTCGCGTGTACGGTGGGGGAAGACGCAGCTGCTCCCTACGCAGTGTTGTTGCGGCACAGTTCGTTCCGTTTGCTCGGCCGGAAGCTCGTTTTTTCATTGTGATCGTTGCAACGAGACAACCGCTGTTTATTTCTATTTGGGAATTGTATATCTTGGTGGCCGTTGTGTGTTGACGATAGTTTGTGCGCCGTATGTATGACCTTCTGAAGTACGTATTCCATTGTCGTACGCGTAGGACTATCGAAAAGTCATCCTGTTTATACGCGCTTGAGACGCGTCTCGTCGTCTATATGAAATTAAATTATCTTTGTTTCAGTACACGTCGTTATCGACGCCGCCTCATTTTCTGCCTATTTTCACCGCAGAACTCATCAAGAGCAGTTTAACCCAAGAGACCGTTTAAGTTGTCACTCCGGATTCGGCATTATTGCGGACGAGATCACCTCCACACCTCTAATTTCGTCAGTCATCAGCGTCGACATTTTGCCGAGAGTCTGTGTTGGTGCGGAAAGTCATTGGGTCGTCCATTACTTACGACCGAAGTTGTTCGTTATCAGGGAGAATCAGTTCAGGACCGGTATCATTATTTATGTTCTATTATAAATATTTATAATTTATTTTCACATATTTTGTCTGTACGTCGTTATCAATGTTGATGATACGCAATTGTTAATCAACGGTACATTAATTTTAGAATATTATGATTTATTATCTTTATATACATAACATCTAAGGCAGCGCATAATAACATTATTTATAAGTTACACACTGTATAGTCTTAATGTTTATATGTATACGTCAATGATTTCTATTCTCATGTTTTGATTTCACAGTTAATACAAAATATTATTCTGTTTTTTCTTAAATCTATAACGGCTTGTTATTATTCTTATTATTTCTGGTCACCTATATCCACATATCCCTTTATTCACGGTAGTGCGAGTCGTTGGGTGACAACTTCTCGTCAAGATCCTCAATTTTGAAACATTTTGAGTTCATAATCTATTTTTTGTCTAATTTTAATTGAAAATCGTAATTTGTTTTCATTTTATTTATTTCAAATATTTGGTCATTTTTTTCTCTTCCTAAAAAATATATACCCGTATTTTAATTATATATGTAATTAATAATATTGTATACCTTAATATAATTAAAATTTTAAATTTTCATTTTTGTTGAATACCTTCCTACTTCAAACGTCTTGGTTTCTTTAAAAAATGCCAATTAATTATTTTTGTTTTCTTAGAAAATACATTATACCTAGTTTTGATATATTTATAGTCGAATCAGTATTTCAAGATTTGGCTACTCAGTGACTCAGAACCAACCTTGTCTGAATCTCAGCTGACAATCGGCAATTTAACAGTTCATTAGTTCAATAGTTCAGACTGACCTATTCAAAAATGTTGTTGATATATGATAATAAAGATTAGATTGTATAATATATGTTATTATTTATATGGTATATTTAAATAATTGAGACCATTAGTGCTTACTAGTGTTTCCTATCGTTCTGTGTTGACCTAATTGTTTATTTATACACTTACTGTTATACTTTGTACGTAATAACTAGGAACTACTTACAACAATTACCAGACTGATTCGTATGACTCTCCGAGAGTCGTAACTCATATAAGATTCCCACTATATGGAAAAGGTGGGAGCCGAGTGTTGAATTGAATCACGAGCTAGGATTTGACTCTTTGAACTGAACTGAAATGAATGATTTGACTCACATAAATGAGTTGAAATTCCCATCCCTAATAATAACAGTATAATAACAAGTATAATATTTATTCCGCACCTGCTGGTATTATTATTATTATTATAACCATCTGTGTACACAGCAACGCACACTGTTGACCACCGACCGCGACGATTAATGACAGATGTCGATAACTGTAACTAATGATAGCGCTTCGGCCATTCGGGCGGCATAAATATAGCTAAATTAACCAAACTAATATGGAATAGAGTATAGGTACCATAATATTTATTTAGACATTCACCTCATTTTTCGTCAATATCTCCAAAAAATTCAGTTATTTGTGCATATGACAATAAATATAACATTTTATAAGATGGTAATCGGAGTCAGCTTGAATTTCTATGACTTATCCTCTCTACCCACTAGATAGATTTCACTTCACACGATCCTCTTACAAAATTATTATTGAGTTCTGTTGTTCAGAGATTAATTTTATTTCATAATATTCCGAACCTTTTGTCGTCTACCAAATTATCTCAAAAATGTTTATTCAGCAGGTATTTCACGTCTAGAGGATTCTTGGTATTGACAGGTTTCCCATTTGGAATAAATTCAATAGCGATGTTTTAGACAGTAGATATGTCACAATACTTTTTTTAAACACTAATTTCCTAAAGCCAATGTCTATTTGGTTTGCAGTCTCCTTGTTTTTCACAAACAAAATAACAATAATTCTTTTGCACTCATTAAATTTTAAGTACGATACACCATATAATTTTCTCCTAATCTGTAGGATTACAGATGTCTACAGGATACTGTAACACAGTAGTTTTGCTTTGCATTTACTTTAATGTTTTCTTCAGGTGTAAGGATTTCAAATCATAATAATTATTATTCATCAATAACAATTAAATTCTGTTTTTGGTTATCTGAATACCTATATCTTTTAAAAAATTAATAGTATAAATAAATTTTTTTTATTTTTGGTCAAATTTTAGGTTATTAAATCAATTATTTTAGAATTTAATCTGTACCTCCTTCATGTTTGGTAGGATAACAAATTATGTAATACCTTTGTTGAAAAGATCTTATTAAGGTTGACTAATTCGTATAGGTTTAGTTTTTATAAATTCTAAATTTTCAAAATACTACGTAAAAATTTGTCGTTTGTTTCTGATTGATATCTTTTTAGGTAGATAATTAGCCTTTTGATTTACACTAATATTATTTCAAAGTATCTTACTTTTATAAATACAATATTTGAATTAGGAGTAAGTTATACATTTAGTGCAAGAGTTATGATAATTTATAATATTTTAAAATTGAAATAGTGTGATGTTTTTATGTGACTTGGATAGTATGGCGTGGACTTCTCATTTTTAATAAAACTCGTAATCTAGTAGGTATGATTTACTTATAGTAGGTACTCATATAGGTATACATTTTCTATATTTCATAGCTATTTAAATATATGTTTAAAATATATATTTATATAAAAAAAGATAAAATAATAAAAAAAAAACAGTAATAAAAAGGAATTAAAAATGTCTCTCTGATATACATTAAACTTTTAAAATATCCTCTGTTCTTTAATTAATTTAATTAATTAATACAAGCATTGTTTCAAAAAATATAAATATATATGCATATTGTGAAATTACACCGTTTCTATGAGAACAATTTTTTTATATATATATACCTATTAGAATTTAATTATATACAAAACATTAATAATGTAATAATTGATATCATTTGGAAATATTATTTTACTTGTAGATATGTTTTTACAAAATTTCTACTAGGTATCTTCAATTTATTATAGTATTTTACTATAATACTATATGAATAGGTAGGTACATTACAAATAATGCGCTTTTATAAATAGTATATATTATTAATACTAAAGCTTGTTTCAAGCTGTTTGAAAATATTAACAATGCGATATGCCCGAATTTACGTTATTGGGTCCCTGGCATGACATTGCGTTCTGTAAACTCAAAATATTGTTTTAAATGACAGCCTCTGGAGACATAATATTCTACAAGCTGTATGTGTGTATGTATAGAACCTAGTGTTCATTGTATTCGGCATGTCCATTGTACTTCAATTAAGTATATCTTGCTAGTGTCTAGATGGACAATTATTCGGATATTTTAGTGAGATATACAATAAAATAAATATTGTAAAAAAAAACCTTATATATATATATATATTTATATTATATATAAATGGCCATTGTTTATGTTAGTAAATTATTATTGATATGTTTATAATTTATATATTCAATTTTTATTTATATATTCTATATTCAATTTATTACTGATATGGGAATGGGAATTGATAACTTTTTTTTTGAAATTGTAATGTGTATAATTTTCTTATGCTTATAATGTGAGAATATGTCCTGTGTAATTATGGATATAATGATTCATTTTATAAAAGTAATTATTCATAATTAATGTTTCCAAATGATTACAATTTACACGTTAATGTCATTGTGTTCTGCTTGACCAGCTAAATTTAATAAGTGTATATTAGTACAGTGTGATGATAATAACATACAACTATTAATATGTACCATTAAAAATTTTAGATCGTTCTAGATAACTCGGATTTAAAGATATAAAAATACTTTGTGAGTCAAAACTACTTAGAAAAATTAGGATTATAGAAATCCTGTTCCAAAAATGGTGGTTTCTTTTTAAGGAAATATGATTTTAATGTGTGTGTTGATAAAAAGTTTAAAAAATAGATTTTTTTCAAATTATGTGTATTCTATTTATATCTATTCAACATGTATCAAATTTCGGTATGTTGTTTTTCTAATAATTAAATATAATATAGCTTGACATTGTAATAACGGCCCTAAATTATTTATTTTTTTTAATTTAACATAATTTTTAAGGACTTTTAACACTGTTGGGCATCCAAAGAAAAATACATATTAATCTCATAGTAAATCATGATGTCTTGGCTCAAGAGTCAAGATAATTTAAAATAGTTTTGTATATTTATTAATGATATTAATTTTTATTTATTATTTATAAAATGTAAGTCCTTCTAACGCAATATGATTTTTAGTGCTTCTGTCTTTCGGTTTTTTTTTTCGTTCCAAGTCCTTGTTTTTGTGCATTTCTGCAAGTCTTATGTTGTGTATTTGTTGTTTCTAAAATAATACATACACTTATATAGATTAATAGATTATATGAGTTATAAATAGTATTAACATATTTTATCCGATTCGACTACATTATTTAAATTAAAATTATTATACTTGTTATTATATGAACATTGAACATATTTATTTTTCTTCATAATTATATAATTGCTGTTTAATATTAATTGTATTTATGTCTTGTAAATCCTTAATGGAATCTATCTATTGAAGAGGGGTAGCAAGGTAAAATATTTCCCTACCACCTACCACCTTCAAACAAGTGTGAAGGGGTACGCCTTTATAGTGGAAAATCCAACTGTCGTTGGATATCATTTCGTTAAATGGCGACTGGACCACCCCTAGCTAATTTTTGTCCTGAGGTCTAATATAGTAAATACCCTTTTTTTTTTGATTTTTGATTACTTAGTTTTTTTGAAGTTACTCCTCTACTTGGGGGGGGGGGAGCGGAAGAAATTTATTCAAATTTCCATTTTTTTTTTTTTTTTGCTTATCACAATGGATTTTTTACAAAATAGTTCATAGTAGGTGTACTAAACCAAATTAAGTCTATGTGTTGGAACCCCCCCCCCTCTTGATTTTTCCGACTACCATTTAACTTTTATATCCTACACTGTAATTATAATTACATAAATATAAGAATAAATATATATTCTTAATTCCTATAAGATAAATTAGTCTTTACAAATTACGATTTAAGAAGTTATGTAAACTTTATAAAAATAACCATAATTATTATTATATATAGCCTTTTCACTTATAGTCTTAAATGTTAGTCATTTAGCTACAATGCATATACTAGATGAGTTAAAAATACTATTTACACATTTCACATGTGGTAATATGAAATTTAAATTACATTTAAAAAAAACTAATAATATTGAAGACAATTCATAATAAAATATAATATTTTTATTATTATATTAAAAATTTTAATATACTATAATTAATTAATTAATAAATGTATATTGTATATATTAAATTGAATTTAATACAATAGGTAATGCATTTTCTAAGATATTGCTTTTTTTATCAAATGTGTTAATAACATTTTCGGTTTCAATTTGGATATCATGCTCACATGATAGGGTCATTAGATTTTCGAGACGACATTCTGACATGGTACTACGCAGTTTATTTTTTACTAGGGTCAACAAGGGAAAAAGTTCTTTCCGGTGTAGTACTAGCAACAGGTAATGTAACAGCAATTTTTAGAGCTGTACTTAAGGTTGGGAAAATAGACTGCAACCCACTTATTTTCATGACATTAAACACTGTTGATAAACTGCATACATTTGAAGGTAATTGAGTGTGAGAAAATCTTTTATTTGCTGATCTTGATAATCAGATTCATTTTCAGAAAATTCTTCATCAGTGCTTGATTGAGAATCATGAAGATGCTTCGGTACTAGCTTCACTTTTTCAAATTCAAAATAACTTTTTATGAATTGTACATATTCCCTTTTTAAATCTTTTTCAAAAAATTTTTGTATACATCAGCAAAGATATCAAATGCATCAGTTGGTAATTTGTTGACATCTATGGAAATTTCTTTCATGCGGTGTCGAGAAAATAGTGCCAAATCCTTAAATATACCGTTAGAAATTTCATTAAACCTATCTTTTATTTGTATAATAATAGTATCAAATGCTACAAAATAAGTGTTAATTTTAATTTTCTGCAACGGATCTTCAATAGCTTCATCTCTAGCTATTTCACCAGCCATCCGTGGTACTCGTCTTACTCGATTCCTTGACAATTGCTCTTCAACTTCATCCAGAACTAAGAAAAATTCCTCATCACTTTTTAAAGCTTTTGGATCTTGTAATTTTTTCTTTACAACATCAATAAAGCATTTTACTAAGTGGTGTGACAATATTAAATAATTTTCTATAAATAATAGCTGTAATTAAAAATTGATCGCATATTATATTGTCTATTAAATTCCCAGCTCGATGATAGCTTTTACAATCAATTGATCCTTTATTATATTGGATATCTTGCAAAGTATCACATATTGCATCAAATGTGTCCAAAATAGTGTTCAATTCAAAATAATGAGACAATAAATGCCAACATATTAACTGCATTTGCTGAACAACAAACAGTATTTTTTAAAACCAAATTCAGCTGTGCGCGTAGCACCAAACAAAAACTGCAGACGGATTTGAACGTTTTATTATGGCTTGTAGACCATTATATGCTCCTCGCATATTGTTAGCTCCATCAAAATATTGTCCAACCAAAAATTCTTTCCAATTTAAAAACTGTCCATCACATATTTGTTCAAAAATGTTAAACATGTGTTGTTCTGTAGTTTTCGCACACTCTTTCATGCTGATTAATCTTTCATGGACCTCCGCAGTTTCTTCGTTTATATAACGAACAACAAATGAGAGCTGTTCTTTTCTGGAATTATCAAAAGTGCTATCCATAGTTACACTGAAAAACTTTGCAGATTTAATTTGTTTTAAAATGACACCTCTGGTGAAACCAGCCATTGAATCGATGAGTTCATTGCCTTTTCCACGATATGAAGTCAAACTTATTTTTACTTTTCAAACGATGGCGACCTAAATATGATCCGAGTACAGGGCGGTATTTCCCTAATAAACATATAAGATCTTTGAAATTCCTACGTAAGCAAGAAGTCCAATTTTCTCGATACCCGCACAATGCAAGAGAATGTTGAGCAAGGTATATAATTACATCAATAATAGCTGCAACAATTAGTCGATTAGTAGCACGGTTATCTACTAAGGTTGGCGCACGACTCTTCTCGTGCGGCTACAAGTGGTGGCTATTTGAACTACAGCGCTAGTAGTCACTGGCCATTGGCCCGAGCATTATCGTTTATCATTTAAATGTGTTTACAGTCGTACATTTTTGTTTTTATTTTTATTTTGTTGTATTTATTTCTCGTTTTTTTTTTTATATGTATGTTTTGATAATGGTTAAATGTTGTGTGGTGTTTTGTAAGTCGGGGTATTATAAAAACTCCGAAAAAGTTCATCATTTTAGCTGTCCAAAAGACGATATTAATAATAAAGAGTTCCTCATATAAATATAATAATATTACACGGAATGTGTAAATATCAGTGGTTTAGGAAGAGGAAACCACTTAATTATTATATATGTCCTATATATATGTAGAATATGATGTT
>JAIPRL010004931.1:0-17264 GCA_025469235.1 Pemphigus obesinymphae
GTAAAGAACATACAAAATCTTAATCATTTTTCAGATTTAAAATCGGTAAATCGGAAGTGCCCTTAATTTGAGCAGGCTTTTAGGTCTAAATCAATGAAATAATACATCGCTTTCAACCGCCTTAATATTTAAATATTATTTTTTCAGTAAGCACTTGTACACTTGTGAACTTGCCTCCGGCCCAGTAACAAAATAATTTATCATAATATATTGCATAAAATCATTCGAAATTCCAGATAATTTCGCTTATCTATTTATTATGAAACAGTGGTATTTGATATTTTTCTGGAAATCATGTTTAAAAATGGATTAAAAATCCTTCCTTTTAATCTATGGATAGAGAAATTAAAATATTTAAAAAAAAATCATTATACGTCCTTAAACTGTGTGTAATATCTATTTTATCGTTGTTCGCGCCAACTACATATACCCACTTATTATATTATTAAGTAGTTTGGTGCCTATAATATAATATGTTATAATAAAGTAATAATAATTCATGACTAACAGGAATAGTTTTTGGAATTCAACGAATAATTAATTCTCATTAATTATGAATTAATGAAAGTTATATATAAAATTAAGTAGCCATGAATACTAAATACAAATGATTGCTATCAAAATTTTGTGTTGTCGAAATAATATAAAATAGTAAATACATTATTTTATGTAGTATAATACTGAATAATCAATAACGGACGTACGTATATGTACTATTCATTATTGTTTATATAGGTACATATATTTTATTCATTTTCGGATTCGACTACCCGAATTTTATAACCACACAATCCTGGTAAATTATACATTATTACTGCATACCTACATAAATTCAAAAACGTATAAATGTATGGATTGTGCACTGAAATAATGAGAACAATATGTATACTTGAACTAGTAAATAAAGTATACTCATATGTAGTTTATTTTAAAACTTATTTCTTCAATGCATGGGTAATACACATATTATATAAATATATGTACATATTCGAGTAGGTAATGAAAACTATTTTCAACTTCAATAATCTATATAGATATACGAAAAAAAAAAAAATTAATTAAAAATATTATTCTACATTTTGCGAATTCCCACTTAATTATTAATTAAAAACTAACAATTAATCAGTAAGATAAAATTATGAAATAATAACATTACATTTATTCATATCAGAATATGAAAAAAGGTTCCTCTTCGAAATGTTTTTTCATTGTAATACACAATATATATTCAAGATATATAAATAATATATCACATAGAAAAATGGCAAGTTTGTGTTAAAAATAAGTCATTAAAAATCTTCAAGTATTTACATTATTAAAATTATACAACTATTTTATTATATTGAAATGAATATAAAACGTAAAGCATATTATTCAATTTATAACCGTATAATAGCATAGTAATTAGATGATGTATAATTTATTTATCTTGCGAATTTTGAGACAATTATAAGTTATCGAATATACCTAATATATAATACATTTAACTATACGTTATAATATGTTTTGGATTTAAAATTTACATTTACATTTTTTTGACAAAAATCATCAAAATTCCTAATTGCTATAAATAGCATAAAATTGGAAAAATATTTTTGAAAATTGTATTTCGTTAATTTTTTACTAATGTACATTTTCGGTGTAAATTTAAAAAATAAAAAATGTACTGTCAATTCACAAAATGGTAGAATACTTTCTCGTGTTGTTAATTTCATATAATTGTAAATTTATATTAAATGTTATAGGTTTTGTTTACATATATTAAAAACTAAACGTCATTTCCAATTATAATGTGTACAAATATAACATTATTTTGTGAAAATCATAATTTGGGCAATTATTATGTTATTTATTCCAAATTCGGTCACTTTTCTTTTTAAAGTAAATAATTTTCAAATAATGTTTAAAGTAAATCTATATTCAATGGTTAAATATCTAAAAAGTAAAAAGATTTCGATCGAAAACCAACAACTTTGAAATTTAGATAGATTTTAATAAAATATTTTAAAAACTTTGAAATTATAAAAACCAAACTTACTCCAATTAATTCACTTAATTGAGATCTATTAAATAAGAAAAATTATGTAATTTGTGATCCAGCTAACCATTAAGAAGGTACAGATCAATTTCTAAATTGACTGATTTGTTACACTCGGTGAATCTCCAATATGAAAATAAATATACGTTTAACTTGTACTTTTAAAATATTGTTAACAATGTATTTAGATAACTGAGAACATTATGATTCAATTTCTATTATTACTAATATGATTTTTAATGCAAGCATTTTTTTTCAATTTAAATACTTACTCGATTTTTCGAGAGATTAAAAACTCATCATTGTACAATGCATAGAATCTAAAAATAGGTTATTTATTTTAAGTATTTGTAAAACTGAATTATATGTTATAATTTATAGCTAATATAAGGTCTATGTGTAATTTCCCATATTACTTATTTGACTTTTTTTTAAAAAATGATCCAAACACTATCATATATACTAAAGTATATACATATTGTATGTATATATTATAAAACGCATATAGTATAATATACACATAGATAAGAAATAATAAGTTACATTATCACAAGAAAAATGTATACTGTTTGTAAAATGTATTGTCATAATATGAAAATATATTGACGAACATATTGTGTTCGTCAACTTATCAAGGTTCTCCTATGATTTTTTCTAATAATTTAGTATAAAATATGAATTTAAAAAAATATTTTATTATTATGAAGTATAAAAAGTTAAATATTATAAAAGTGGGTACGTATATGAATGTTGAATAAAACTTGTAAATTTATATTGTAATTATATATTTAAATTTTCTAGAACATTTCGAGGAATAATCCTATTCACAATCTTTTTCATAATATATTTTCAGTAAATGTGTCATTAGCATTATATATTTTTATATTATTATACGTACTTATTAGGTATATTTACAAAATATATAAATTAGTAATCAGTTATCTAGCAGTTTTCATAGATTCGTTAATTCGTTATAGATACTTAATATAGCTTATTCAAATCCTCCGATATAAAACTATAAAATACTATGTATTAAACATATATTACTATGTTGATAATGTTTTACATTTCCTAATAATAGTTTAGTGGCATTTCTTTTACCTTATACTAGGTTATACACTTACCGATAACAAAAACAATAACTGTAATAATATTAATGATATTGATATAGTTGGTAGATGAAGTATTGTTTAAAAATACCCAACGACTATTTAATTGTTAAATTTAAAAAGTGATTATACCGTAGAATCAACGAGCCGAACAAGATAACGTTTTATAAATAATGTTTATCAAATATTGGTTAGAAATAATATTTAGTTACATAATTATATTGAATATATTGTAAACAATTTATAAATTTACATCCAAGTACATAATATCTCAAAAATATTTGAATCTTTAGTACTAAATAATAGGTTCAGAGATCTAACAACTCTACAATTATGGATGACTAATATCAATTTTTCCTATTATTTGCCCACTATTACGTGTAATTTAACACTTATTTAATAATTTTGGATATAAATCATTTTAACAACGTTCTCGCGTAGACGTTATTGACATAGATTTTCATGAAGCATTTGGTTCCCTTGATATACATATCATGATGTTCAAATTCAAATTCTTGAAGAATATGGTACTAGTGATCCGCTACTGTAATAGTTTAAATTCTATCTACTTAACTAGGTACTTAATTTTAAATCGACTACGAATAATGTAAAATTAAAATAAATAATAACACTTAGCCATGAGCATATTAATTACTAACACATCAATATTATGTATTACATTTAAGATTATTATTATCCACATAATATTATTATTATTATTTAAACATTTTTTTTTTTTTTAAGGAAATGTTGCACATTCAACATTTCAGTAAGTATCATATACATTTAGTATCAAATAACATTAGCGGTAGGGATTATCTACCGGCCATCGCGATCGTCCGATTACCGTATATTTTATATTTGTATTATTATTACGATTTGTCGCGTTAAGAATAAAAGACTAGGTATATTATATTTTTATGTTTGCATTTTTATTCATACTAATAAAATATTCAACATACCCTCACCATACGGCCATGGATTGCGGTGTCCTGATTTTGATTCACAGAACTATGAAATAAGATATTATACCTATACGGTTCACAGTTGTTATAAAATGTATTTCTAATAATTGATTAAATATTTTAATTTTATGACACGTGTCTTTATAGAGCGAATCGGACGACATTTTAGATTTAAACCGAGTGAATGAGCGTTTTATCATGCCCGGTGTCGAAGTGAAACCAAAATAAGTTCAAGCAACAAATAAGCACATAAAAAATTATACCTATTGTTTAAAACAAACAAAAGTACTATTTCACGAGGCTTCCGAGGGTCACCCGACACTCCACGTGTATATAGGATGTTGGCAGCACACGAGGAAGACCCTCCGCAAGCTGCTCAACGGTAAGTGAAGTTATATACTATATATTATATTTCTATTAACAATATAACCGTTGTTAATAACGAGAGTACTTGAGTAGGTCAGTAGGTAACTAAGGTACATATCAGTTATCCAAGGGACAATTATTACTGCACTTATACAACTGCTTAACGCGTTTTATATCGCAATTACATAGAGTATACACTGCACTTGGGTATGTACGTATTGTATATAGATATATAAATATGTATATTTAATATCATTTAATTGATATATTACAATATGTGAGGACGTTGCGCGGATGACCGACTGCTTGAGATCTTCTTAAATACCTACGTGTTTTCACGTCTATTTTCACATACACGCACACATAATATATAATTTAAATATCGAATACAAAACAATATAATATAGACACGTATAAATACAACACATATCATCCACCCTGAGTATATAGACCTTACTTATATACGCTTACTACAATATAACGTAATAATAGTTACGATAGTTGACCGTTGTGTGCTAGCAGACTTACTTACTCAATATTATATTTTTCTTAATAATATACATATTTTCATTTCCACCAGCTGCGGTCATAAAACATTTAAAATTATTGATTTTTTTTATTATTTTATTGTGTAAAAGAAAAGTTATAACTTTTTATATTATCGTGGAGTAACGGCTCGTGGGTGAAATCCATCAGATATTTCACTGGTGCACAACCAAAAATACTACTGATTAATAACATATTTATTAACAATATTATTTTATGCTATTTTCTCTAAAATTTCGATATAATAGATAGGTACTGTAATAACATGATGTCATTAATTTTATTAAGAACATACCTATTTTAAGACATGATTCAATCGTGTGCTTATATATCCTGACAACATCTGAATATGAGTAGATAATAACTGCACCAAACGACAAATGTTGTTACGACATACGACCACAGAACATAGTTAGTCATACACAGCGGGTGGTTAAACTAGTTTTTTGCGCCATGTTATATAATTTACACGGTATGTATTTTTCGCCGGAGAGGGAATAAAAAAAAACTGCGCGTGTGTAAACAGTGCATCATACATGCATTATTCAAGTGTGCGCAACGGACAGTGCTGCGGTAGCGTCGAGATAGTGGCCGAGAACACTGTACCTAATATGCAATCTATTTATATATAAATCTATCTAAATGTAATGTATGGCCGCGAACGACCGGCTACCAGCAGCAACCAAAAATACAGTGGTGCGATGCGTAATATTTAGGTATAATAATAATATTCACAGGCACGATAATTACCAAAACAGTGATAAATAAATAATAATTTTATATATAAAAATTTAAAACACGCTAATTTACTGAAATTTTGGGTGGTACACGTGTGCCTGTGATCCTTAACATGAGCCACTACTGATATAATGTGCCTAAACAATAATTATGTCTACATAATATGTGGTTTTGTATTTAGAAAATATTTTTAAACATTTCAATTATTATAAATTTATTTAAACTTGATCAAGACATTTTCAAATCAAAATACTGGGTTGGAATATAAATTTATATATCAAGCTGGTTAAAACATTAATTCTGTGTATTATAGTATGTTTTTTTTTTTTTTTTTTTTGTTTATTTCCAAACTAAAATCCAATATAATATAAAAGGTTAACGACGCCGAGAAACATTCCTGAATATTCCTTTAATCAGGCAGACTCAGAAGTATTTATCGAAAATCGACCTTTAGAGGGGAAAGGGGAAAGGGTCAATTATTATTCAACGCCCAGCCAAAACTATACTGATCCTAGAAAGCATTAATTAAATATTAAAACTGTCCTTTCTTCATGTAAAGCTGGGTAATTCAGCTAGCACTTATATAATATGTGTAACTAAAATATAATATACCTATATACGAAATTTAAAATGTAGGTAACATACATTTTAATATATTACATTTAACAATGTTATAATAAATAATATCGAATTATAAATATGTATTGATTATAAACTATTGATTGAAATTGAATAATCAATATCCTTTGTATGTTTTATTTGAATATTACAGTTTAATCATTACTCAATATTTAAGTTTAAATGAAAATCCAAATTATTTTTCCTATAAATCTTCGTTAATTATACATTTAAAATACCTTTTCAAAATTTAGGAGTTGTTTATTATGTCATTGAGCATGTGAATGTGATAGGCATTTAAATTTCCACAACCCGTATAATACGTTGTGAATCCGATAGTTACATACAGGTAGAGTGATTTTTATAATAACCGCAGTCTCCAAAATTTCAACGACCATAATTACCCGTAATAAATGTACATGGACTTAAAAAAAAAGACGAGAAAATTATATTGAATATATTATGTCTGTCGGATTATTTATTTATATTTTTTTTTTTTTTTTTTTTTTTTTTTTTATAACGCCAACGAATAAATCATGAATAATATAGGGTACTTTCCAAAAATTGTTTTTAACCGTTCACAGTCATCGGGGAATTCTATATTATTTTAATATAATTAAATTGTTTCGAATAAAAACCAACTGTTATTATATATTTTGTTCCGTCGGTAATATTCGAAGGAATTCCACTCGCAACGTGCAAAAAGTTTGCCGCTTATCCGAAAACGTATAAATGGCCACGCGTGAATGCCGAAAATAGCCGCTTTCGACATAAACTTAACGGCGTATCGTTTATATACGCAGACGACCCGTCTGTCTGCAGCATGTATATGAACAGACTATATATATATAATATATATATATATATATATATACACGTCTACCAAATGCATAATGAAAAAAAAAACGAATGACATTAAAAATGCAAATAATATGACACCCAAAAGCACCGTAGATGAGTACGCAAAATGAATCGAGCATTCGTTTGAGACGCGTATCACTACTTATATTAGATATATCGAATTTCGCTCCGAGTCTATCCGGTAATTTAAACATGTATGCAAATGTACTCTCGTTAAAACCCTGCCGAAAAATCTTCAGCCTTCCCCAGCCCCCGTTCACACCTTTTATATCTATATATCCTTACACCCCGTGGAAATCCTATATAATTCGGACAGTAAAATTTAATAATATATTATTAAGTTGGCTACTTTGACTACGTTATATTCGCCTTCACGTATACGCGTGGAACGGTTTCGAGGGCGTTCGAATGCGGGACAGATGTTCATTGTCGACTTTATTTTGAGAAGCATAATATAGTGTGATAAAATCAAAATGTATATCATACCTACCTGTGTATGATCATGTTTAATTTTAATAATAAGTGGGTATTGGGAATTTTAGTTTCTTACCATCGACTTACTCATCACCATAATTATAATATTGAAATAAAGGTACTTATATCAAATATTAATATTATTAATGTTATATGGTAGATATACCATACAGTTATATTTATAAAAATTGTGAATAATCTTTTCGATGTTTCTCAACCTCACCTCGTGTATGTGTTTATAGTTTAGTTATCTAATTACAAGTAACAATGATGAGCGACTATAATATGTATATTAACGCAGTGTAAAAACAATATATTTTATGTTTTATCTTTAAATAATACAGTTTATAAAATATATAATCCCAATAAACATTCAAACATCTATTAAACCTTGTATGCAACCTTTAAATTAATTTTTAACATTTAATAAACATTAAATTTGGTTTCATTGAATGTTGCTAAACCTTTCAGTCAAATTTATTTGAACAATTATTTAGCGTTCGTACAACCTGAACCTCTCTACCTCTCACCCCCCCCCCAAAAAAAAATAAAATAAAAAATTTGCAAGCAACCATACATTTTTATTGTATTACCCCCATCTATCTTATTATTGTACCACCGTCACGGAAAGTGTTTTTTTGCTGTAAATTTTGCAACAAATCTTAATTCCGGTGATTAGATTCGAAACTCCAACCATGACTTACTTAACAAGTTTTGTACTCACGCTTAACCGACCGAGCTACACTCCAATGATACAAACGTAGTCGGAATTGTGGGTACATATAAATGATCCAGTAATGGTATACGATTATAGTCACGGCAGAGGAGGAGAAATTTTTTGAATCACCGCAGCGCATTCAATGGCGATTAGAACGAGCTCGAACAGTGGCAAAATGTGTTGTACACTAAGGTATATAACATACTAAAAATCACTTTATTAGATAGTCAAAATCAAATTTTGGATTGCTCATAATTCAAAGGGAAGTAAACCTAGCGCCTCATGGTTTTGTCTACCCCCCATTTTGCTTAAATCCCCTAAGCATACTTACTTATTAGGAGGCAGGGGTGGGATATAGCTCCCTCTTTAGAATACCAAAAAAAATTACTTTTAGGATGTTATATACCGGAATGTATAAAACATTTTGACATCAGACCGAGTACGATTTGACTACTAATAAACTCGCAATAACGATTCAAAAATTTCCCCTCATTCTCCGTGCCTATATTATCCTATACTATTCCACGGGCAATTAACCCTCAATTCCAATAGACCTTTGTTGCAGGTAGCCGAGAAGTAGACCTATCTTTTTTTGGTTTTAGATAGTTTTAGAAGGTATCCTTTCATTTTTTTAATTCAATATCCATAGATGGCTGAACATGAAATATGAAAAAAATTATAATGTTGAATTAAACATTGTTTTTTAAAGGTTATGTTGAGCATTAATTTTTAATCATTTAGTATTTAAATATTCAATGAAATATTATTCTACATTAAACTTTAAATATTAATTATTTCACATTCGTTTAATGTTTATTAAACGTTTATTCTTAAACATTCAATTATTAACGTTATATCAAATGTTTATTAATAAACATTTAACTATTAACATTACATCAAATGTTTAAGATTACAAAATGTTTATTAGGATATTGTATTTTATTCATGAAATTCACATTTATTGAACTTTTTAATGGATAACTAAATATTATGATGAATAAATTGTTTAAATATACTTTTATATAATGGAAATATTATATTTATTTCTACCATTATTTTATTTTATTTTTAAGAAAAATAACAAAACTAATTATGGCAACAAAAAAACACAAAGAACTCAATTTAATAAAAGAATATAGATTTATCAAACACACTTACATATTACAAAATTAATCTAGGTATTGAATACATAATTTTAAAAAAGTTATTGAAATCTAAGTGATATTTTTAATTCTTGAGATATAAATGTAAGTTATATAATTTTGTAATTATAATTTTTAACGAAATGTAGTACTTATAATAGGACAATTACATAGGTAGATATATGCAGGTATTTGTAATTTTTTTTTATCACAGAATTATTCTGTACATTTAAACTACTATATCTTACATATCATATTTTAAACTCGAATATTTTAGATTCTGAATAGAGCGAGAAAATTATTGGTATTACAATAATATTAATTATTAATTCATATATTTACTACATTTAGACCAAAAAACTTAGAGCAATCGCTATGCATGTATCTATTTTTTTTTTAATTATATAGCGATTAATGAATGAAAACCGATTGATAAATTAGTGTAAAGAAAAACTAAAAAGGCTAAGTAAAAAATGGGCGAATTCCTCATAAGTCATAAATGGAAAAATTAGGTCTAGAAATTTGAAATATTCATAGAGTATGTATTTTACTATTATTATACATAAGATAGATCTCATTATTTTCCCCCGACATTTTTTTACAAGTTTAATAATAATATATATTAATATAGTTATACAGATAATTATGCGTAGGTACCTATATTAAAATAATTATTGATATTCTACAATGGATTTCGTTCAAATAGGTATACAGTATACACGCTATTAATAAATATTAATTTTAATTTTATTAAATAAAAATTATAACAGGTACCTTTAGTGTATAAAAAGGTTCAATCTCAGTACAAGTATTTTAAAACTGTTCAAGACAGAATTCTCACATTATAATTCTAGATATGTCTTAATATTTATTTAGAACATTTTTATTTACTGCAGCTCATTCAATATTTATATGAATTAGTTCATACCAATTTCAAAGTAAATAGTAATACAAAAATAAATAACTGGGTATAAAAAAGTATACTTTTACTACAGGAATCAGTAATTTAGGATCTTTTTACTCGGAACCCGCATAATAACAATCCTGAATAATATTCAGGCAAATATAAACTATTTGATGGCTATATAATTCTGTAAAAAATGTGGTGGAAATTATAATATACAAAAGTAGAAAATTAGTTCTAAAGTTTAAGAACTTTAGTACATATTATGAATTTAAAACAGTCGAAATAAATTATATTTCAATCACAAATTTCACAAGATGTCAATGAGATATTATAGATAAGTAATTCACTAGTTTTTATTCCTAGAATAAATACAATACTATAATAGTAGATAAAACATAATATTTCTTACATTTTACGAATAAATGAAAAAACATTTTTTTTTTTTTAAATAGAGAAATTATAATTAGATCAATAAATTGTAATTTCAAAAACAATAGGTATATGATAGGTATAAATAAAGGGTTATAAAGTAACCGGGCAATATTATGAAATGCCAAGAAATGATATTGTGTCATGAAAAAATAATATTTGGTGTAAAATATTTCACTAATTAAATTTTAAAACATAATAATTCATTGTTTTCCTAATAATTTTAAAATTAAATAATTATGTTTGTATCGCTCAATTACAAAAATATAAAAACAAGTAATAGGTACCTTATTATTATTACCTATCAACCATTTTACTATTTTTTTTACTGCAAACCATAAAAATGTAAATATATAGGTATACAATATATATATATACAATGAACCAAATATATCTCTGACTTCAATAAAAATATAGATTAATTTGATAATATGGTTGTTTATATACGTCCAATAAAATGTTTATTGATTTAGAAATAAAATATTTGTTAATTTAACAGTAAAATAACAAAACGTATTATTGATTTAACAATATCTTTTTCAATGTCTTGAGTAAATTGTCTAATTGAATATAAATTTATTCCAGTTAACAAATATTTTGTTAATTCAATCATAAATATTTAAATAGAATATTTTTCAATTTCTTAACATATTTTATTAAAATAATAAAATATGTATTATTTTACAAATTATTTTTATTAAATTATAACTTATATATTTTGTAAAATTTATAAAATTAATTTGTTATTTTAAACACATTTTTTATTAATAATATACATCGAAATAATAAAAATTGTATTATTTCAACAAATATTCATTTGTTAAAATTTGATTATTGCATATTGTTAATTCTGCCAAGGATATTTGGTTCAGTGTATTTATTGTATTTTTGATGTGTTTAAAAGTGGTAGTTTTAGATTTAAAGTACTGAAATTACGTGTTCTTATATTGAATAGTTATTAATAAAAAAATTACTTTGCTCTTTTGATGGGATACTACAGGTTATAATTTATTAAATAAGAAAGCAATTATAATTTTCTTTTTTTTTTTGTGACAAAACGATTCTGAGCAATGCTTGATAAAATAATTTATAAATAAGTGTATTTCTACGTTATTACTCATTAAATATTAAATAAATTCATTTTTAAGGTTTTTTAAATTTTAAAACATAAGAATTCATTGTTTTCCTAATAATTTTAAAATTAAATAATTATGTTTGTATCGCTCAATTACAAAAATATAAAAACAAATAATAGGTAAAACCTATTCACCTATCAATCATTTCACTATTTTTTTAATGCAAGTCATAAACATGTAAATATACACTGAACCAAATATATCTCTGACTTCAATAAAAATACAGATTAATTTAATTATTGTTAATATACGTCTAATAAAATATTTGTTGATTTAGAAATAAAATATTTGTTAATTTAACAGTAAAATCACAAAACGTATTATTGATTTTACAATATCTTTTATCAATGTTTTGAGTAAAATTGTCTAATGGAATACAAATTTATTTGACTTAACAAATATTTTGTTAATTCAATTAGAACTATTTGGTTTCTTTATTTCTTCTTCTTCGTGGAACAAACGCCCCTTTATTAATCAAAATAGTCAACTTAAACAGAATATTTTTTCAATTTAATAACATATTTTATTATAATAATAAAATCTGCATTAATTTTACAAATTATTTTTATTAAACTATAACTTATATATTTTGTGAAATGTACAAATTGAATTTGTTATTGTAAACACATTTTCTATTAATTTAACAATATATAATATTAAAATAATAAAAATTGTATTATTTCAACAAATATTCGTTTGTTAAAATTTGATTATTGCATATTATTGTTAATTCTACCAATGATATTTGGTTCGGTGTAGTACTGCATTATGGTAAAGTTAGAACAGTGGTGCAAGGGACCGGCGTGACGGAGAAGAGGTGAAATGATGACCCCGTTTTTAAATTTTTTTAAATATGATCACCTCATAATCACTCAGCCAGTAAACTTTCCGGAGACGACCTTGGACAGTTCACTACATTTATCTACCACCGTCGTTTAACGTTCGATTTTCTTCTTCGTTTTTCGTACATTCGTATATATTTATTATTCCGAAAATTCTAAGACTCTGGGGAATGCGTTTTCTATAGTTTACGAATAATTATTATACACGTCATGATATAATCACCTAGCCGGTTCCCTCCCTCGACAGGCCAGGAATGTCCCCGTCGGAATGCGTGGGGGTCGCAGGTTCATTACGCTCGTCCGTCGCGTACTCCATATTTTGCTGAATTCTCACCGGACCCAATGCGTCTAGACGGAATACCATAATATACATAATATAATGTGTGCGTTTATTGTGTTTACACTAATCTGTACCGATGATATCTGTTTATATACCTAAATAACAATATAGTAGTAATGGCTAATAACAATAACAACGACGATAAATATTAAGTAAAAACACTGGTAACCATTCGGTCGCCGAGACGCCACATGCACTTAGGTCCTTACACGTCGGCTACTGATAACGTACCCCAAATATGATAGTGACATTGTAACAGGTCCTGTAAGCAGGTAGAGATGGGTCCCTATAAAAGAAACGGTGTGTCCGTTCGACACACCTAGTAGCGATTTACCCGACACTGCAACCATGATGAACTGCTACTGGACGTCGTTTTTCGTCTTCGCCGTCCTGCAATCGACCGCTGCATTCAAGATCCCAGGTAATGTACTATAAAACACTAACACTTTCCATATACCTATGGGGTACTGTTTTCATGTCTCATACCTACCCAAAGTACTTTTAAAATATATATTAATATACACATTTTTGATATTTAAAAAATAAATCTTTTATTTCCCCAAAAAATCATCTGGGACTCTAGATTTTTATTACCTATCGTTTGTACATTTATTACCATTACAAAATAACGGACAGCGGAAAAATATCACTTGGACATTATGGTAATAATAATGTACCAATATATATAATTATGATCACTAAAATCCGAGTTTTTTGTGTCCATTGACTCAACAAAATATATAATAACTTGTCGATCGTCATGAATAACCAATCATGACTAACCAAGATGGAAATTATTAACTAAATGTCTGAAAATAAAACAACAATAGATTGTTTCCAGAAATTCGATCTAAACATGATTATAAAAATAATAATCATTTAAATACTAATAACTAATAAGTAATATTGTATATTAATATTTGTGTTTAACTAATAGATTTTTTTTTTTTTTTTTTTTGGACTAAATATTTAGAGTAATATTTAACATGTATTGTACAACTACATAATATTATTGCTAAAAAGTATTTGAATATAATATTTTGAATAGTATTTTATTTTTCACAATTAATATTTTAGTACAATATAATGTACTTAAGACTTTTAGAAATTATTTAACCAATTTTTTTTTTTATTCATATAGTAAAACCAAAATTAGTACTAGTAAAAATAGTTAATGTATAAAATATTAGTTATAGAAATAATTAATTTCGCTGTTAAATTTTCTAACTATAAACTCTTGATGATTTTAATTCTGAACAAAGCGAATAATTAATTTTAAGGAATTAATTTTTTTTTATTTTCATTATGTATACATTTATTCGTGGAGAATCGAATAAGAGTTTAGAAGTAAAGAACTTTTTTGATAGAAAGTTAGTTCTAGTTGGTACATTAAAGAGGTCAATTTTTAATTTTTCCCTTAATTTTGCGTAGAAAATCTATTTTTTTCAATGGAAATATTTTATAAATTCAGGGGATATAGGAAAATTACTAATATCATTGTCATATCTACTTATATATTTGTATTAATTTATAATATTATACTTACCGAACTTTGTTCAAGGTCGTCTTTCAAATGCAATGATTTAACATTCAAATTTAAAATAATACTAATAAATAATAAGAATCAAATCAAAAATGGACCAATATCCATCGTATGATTAATAAATGAATAATTAATTAACATGATAAAGCTCCTATATGCAAGTTAAAAAAAAAAATATTAAATACCTGTATACTAAACTTAATAAATTATTATAGGTGTACTCATAGTATGAACTATCAAAATACTTATCTTTTTTAAATTTTCAAATTTTAACCTATATCAATAATATTTCATTATAAAATATACCTATTGCAAAATCAAAATAATAAATATAATTACATTAATTATATTGTGCTGGTATATTTTAAAGATTGTTTGTAACAAATAAAAAGAGGAAATTGTTATTTTTGGATACAATAATTATAGATATTTTAAAACTAGATAAAAAAAAAAATACATATTGTTTGAAATTTAATTTTGAAAATAACTAATTCAGTGATCCGAGTTCAAGTTTTACTCGTTTAAGTGAATTTCAGAATGTTAAAAGTCAGAAAATATTTATACTTATTATTATAAAAATCAAACGTAAATAAGTATATAATATTACATAAAAGTACATTATTATTATTTTAAATTTAAACACAAAGATAAATCATTGCATTTAAAAGACGATTCTGAGCAATGTTTAGTATAATATTATTTTTTAAAAAACGTTATCTATATGCAGTAACTTTATTTGTTATTTAGTGCCTTATATTTATAAACAATAATCAATATCCATTATGAAATATAGTTTTCCTTTAAACTAAGGAAACTACCAAGAAAAATCGAAAAATTACCTCTTTAAAGTACCAACTAGAATAAATTTGCTATATAAAATTCATTTTACTTCAAAAGTCCTGCTCGAAACTCCTATCTGAAAAAATGTATGTATAGGTATATAAACAAACACATAATTTTAAATACAATTTATCGTAACACTGAAATTTTAAAACAATAATATATTATAATATAATTATTAACATAAATCTAAAGAAAGGTTTCTTTCCGAATATAGCTTCCATATTTTATTATATATTTATGTATTTTTATCTTTATTAATATTAAATACGTATTTAAAATAATATTTCATAAAAATTCAATCACATTTTTCTATCTATCCATTGATCATTTAACCAAAATAACGTTTAATATCAATGTGTTTTAGATAATATTGTTCATTTTTTTACATCAGAATATTCCATTTCATATAATTGTTTTTAATTTGTCTGTTCAGTTTTCATATTGAATGTTAATTTATCAATGTCTTGAACTATATTTTTACAAAATGCAATATATACTTAAAAATATCATTAATTAGTCCAATTTGGTTGGACTTTTGATTTTTACCTAGTAACACTTTTTTATGAAAATTTTATAAAAATATTGACATAATATTATAATACTGTATATTAACCCAGCAGTCAAAAGTTATCCTTTAAGTTTAATTATCATTTAAATAATTCATTATACTTTAAATACATGTTATTGTCTAGAATATATTGTATTATAAAATTAAAAAAGTTTATGGGTGAACAATTTTAGTAATTTTCAATAAATAAATAATAATTACTTATTTGTTATTGAAAAAATTATTTGTTATTATTATTATTATTATTATATAATATAGAGCTATATAAAACTGTCTATAACAAAAAATGTTGTAATCTTCAATTTTGTACAAAACTTTAAATTTTCGTCAAAAATATTTTAATAACAATTTACATATATATATATATATATATATGGAACCGGACGTTTCGACATGGCCATTTCAGCGTAGCTGTTTCAGTGTATAGGACATTTCGGTACCTACTTAATACAATTAATAATGACAATTAAAAAAAAGAATCAAGTAAAATTAAAAAATGTTTTCATTATTTATCAATATTACATTTTTAAGTATATATACCTATTATATTTATGATGAATATATATATATATATATAGGACCATTGTGGGTAATTGGTATCTATATTATCAATACATTTATCGAGCAGATACGTATGTGGTATACTATTTGATAGATAATATTAAGAGGTATAGCACATAATTTAAGCATGATAAATTAATTGACATTTGTATTTGTATATACTTTTTTTTAACTTTAATTTATATTATACTATTTAAATTTTAATGCAACATTGATTTATTTTTTAAACACTTGCTTGTGTTTTTTTTTTTAATACTATATAGTTTTATAAAATGCACAATCAGATTAAAATAAACCAAATATCGAAATATCGTAAGAAAGACATACGTACATTAATAACTCTACTGTTATTTATTATCGTGTATAATAATAATGGTGACAGATATGTATCATACGAGCGGATCAAAACCACCCCGATCCGTGCACATTTTTATCAATTAAATATTGTTATCAGTTATCACTATTATCAACAATCACTATATTATCACAACAAATATATTTTTTTATAAATCAATTTTAG
>JAIPRL010004931.1:17364-35087 GCA_025469235.1 Pemphigus obesinymphae
AAACATTAATTATATAAAATAGTAAACAATAAGTATACAATAAAACATTAAAACATATAAAATAGTAATAAACAGTGTAATACAACAATCATAATTATCTTTTGTGTATTTTATGTTTATTTAA
The DNA here is from genome assembly GCA_025469235.1 of Pemphigus obesinymphae. Taxonomy (NCBI): domain Eukaryota; kingdom Metazoa; phylum Arthropoda; class Insecta; order Hemiptera; family Aphididae; genus Pemphigus; species Pemphigus obesinymphae. The sequence continues at coordinate 17,489 of JAIPRL010004931.1, forward strand.
AGACTTAGGACCGTCAATATTATATATTATAATATTGGTTTTTAATAAGGTTTTTAAACTTTTTGGACTGACAATATTATTCTTATGATCACTAAAATTGATTTATAAAAAAATATATTTGTTGTGATAATATAGTGATTGTTAATAATAGTGATAACTGATAACAATATTTAATTGATAAAAATGTGCACGGATCGGGGTGGTTTTGATCCGCTCGTTGTATCATTGGTATCGCCGGAGATAACAAGCGTTTATCGAAACGCGGTAATGGGTATCCGGACAAAATCGTGATAAAACTTATTATAATTTATTTTTTGTATTTATGTAACGATAAGTGACCATTAAGAATTCCGATATAGCATATAAATATAGTAAGTACCTACTCAAAATGTGTCGGACTCAAAAGATATTTAAATTATTATACGTTGCATTTAACAGTAGTTTTATTTTACCCTTTTTTTTCGTAAAATAGATATTTAAAAGTATATAGGTACTTGATATAAATTGAAATTTTAAACGCTATTATTTTTTTTTATTAATCAATATTTAAAATAAACTATTAATATAAAATCAAATAATTACTACTGACTAAAACAGTAAAATATATTAATAACACAAAAATATATTTCACGCCGAAATGGTATACGCCGAAACAGCCACGCCGAATTTTCCTAACTCATATATATATATATTGTTTGTAAATAATAAATATACATAATCGCATACGAAATGTATATTTTTTAACTTAAGTATAGTCTAAAATTCACCACTCCTATATTTTCTCTAAAACTAATTAATAGTTTTTTTAAATTTCTGAACCAGTATTATATTTAAAAATATATACTTATACATAAATAATATATACAATTCGATTTTTAACGAAAATAAAATACATCATTCGTGTATAATGATAATACATTTATAAATAAAACTCCACATTAATTAATATTGTAAATGAAAATGATAATTGATACGAAATTAATTTTTTAAATAATCACAAGGAAAAAAGTTTTATGTAATTTTAATACCGAAATATATTTTTGTTTTATTTTTTTTTAATGACAGTTTAATCAACTTTTTAACAACTTACTTTCGAAAATTAATTTGTCGTTACATCACAATGGCTTAAAAAAAAACAAAACAAAATGAACTTTTATACAAAAGCCGAGGTGGTTTGAACTTAAATTCCGGTTGTGTAAAATAATAATTTATTATTACGCGTCATTCGTTTTTATTTTTTGTAATTCAATCGAGTTTCGTAACTGCGAACTGTTGACAAATATTATTACACTATAAGTCAACAAAATTCTCATGCATTATTAAATATGGACTTCGAATGCAGTCGGTATTTTTTTCCTTTAATGAAAATAACAATATAATTTTAAAAAAAAAAGTCTATTCGAATACTAATAGTATTATTATATACTTAGTGAAAATTACTATTACCCACTGTGTAAAATGATTAAATATTCGGTATAGAATAGAAAAACAATAATACCTACTAATTAATATGAATTAAATATTTCATATAATTAAAATATAACTCAAAAGATGTAGTAAATTGAAATTGAATATTTAATAAAAAAAAAACGTATCGTAGGTGTCTATGTCAATAATATAGAGCTTACAAAATATAATTGGAAAATCATGTCGTATATAACAAATTGTTTCACATTAAAAAACATATAGTAACAATAAGCAGTATATATGTTATCAGAGATGATATAAAACTAAAATCATATTTTTGAAACTGATTCTGTCAGTTTGTTATTTAGTTCATAAAATCTGTTTAATTATAATTTTTTTTTTTTTTTTGAGTATTCAAAGGCAGGTTATTAATAATATTATTTATAAATATATATTGTTAGTAGGTATGCATATTGTAGGTATGAGTAATTTTCAAAAACAATCCAATTAATAATAATTACCAATTACGAATCAGTAGGTATTTCTATATTATTGGATTTTATGTGTTACAATGAAATTAAATGTTATTTGAAATCGATGTCAATAGAAACAATATTAATAGGTATATATTTAATAATGTTTGTTTACAGATATAAATGTTTGCATTTGTAATAATTAAATTTCTATGGCTGGACTTTAGTCCACACAGCGTATACGTATTTTGTCATTCGTAATTGTATAAATATTTAAATATGATTGTAAATCAAATTTTGACATTTTAAAAGTATATTGATGGTAATTAAAATATACTAAAGTGTTAAAAACATTTTATTAATTTAAACAATTTATTTAATATTTAATGAGTAAATAACGTAGAAATACACTTATTGATACATTTTTTATTATTAATGGTAATGTAAGGAATCTAAAATGATTATTAAAAAAGACGGGTAAATAGAGGAAAGAAGCACTTCCCTCCACTGGTGTAGATATATTAAATATCAATACAATAATAAATCATTTCTTTCTATAAAAAGATTCTTAGGGGGAACTTCGGTGTGACAATATACAAATATAATGATACCCATTATACATACAAAACTAATATTAATGTAAGAATAAAAAATGTTGAAAAAATAACAACGTATATACATAATATTATAATATGGTTAAATACATACTCTGGTGAAAGTTTCAAGTCTTCAGACCTACTTTTTTCCCGAAATTTGATTACATTTTATTCTTACCGATATTATAAATTTTGTTGACAAATTTTAACAGCTATTAAAAAATTGTAAATACCGATTTTTGAGATATTTCAAATGTATAATTAGAGTGATAGTACATTGTATTAAAATATATTCAGGTTATAATTAGTGATAGGCACTATCGAATAGTATTCGATAGTCGTCATAGACTATCGAATAGTCTATTCGAATAGTTTTACATGACCGAATGCCGATTTTTCGACAAAAACTATCAAATAGTTCGGTAAACTATCGAATAGTTCGGTAAACTATCGAATAGTTCGATAAACTATCGAATAGTTCGGTAAACTATCGAATAGTTCGATAAACTATCGAAGAGTTCGGTAAACTATCGAATAGTTTGATACCAATTATAATACCGAATAGTTCGGTACACTATCGAATGGACTATTCGATCGTTAATAGTCCGTACTATCGAATAGTTCGGACCAACCAACCGAATAGTTCGGACCAACCGAATAGTTCGTACGACCTACCGAATAGTTCGTACGACCTACCGAATAGTCCAAAGTCCAAACCATCCGAATAGTCCGAATGGGTAGTACATATAAATATGTACGATAATTTCCTTTTTAAAACACGTACAGAACTGAAATCTCTAATTATAAATCACCAATGCGTGAAGCCATAATTACTTGAGACACTTTCTGTTTTGATTATTTTTAAAATCACATCTGTCGCATTGTAATGTGATTATCGTATTTTTCGAATCTTAGAACATATTTAGAGCTTCTGAATAATGAACGACTGCTTTGTTTTAATTTTAAAGAAAAATATATTTATTTTCAAAAATGAAATTTTAAAATTGTTATATCTCTTTACAATATTATGATACAATTGGTGAATGTAAATTTCGTGTTTTATCAGATGGTTAGACGGAGACAACAAATAGAGGATCACGTTTTCTTAAAATGTAGGTATTTTTTGTGGTAGTACTGTTTGGACTTTTGGAGCAATACCCACCCAGTTTATGTTTCAAACTACGGACATTTTTTTTAAAAAAAGGTGTTTTATAGAAACATAGCTAGGCCTGGGTGGACGGACCACGCTTGCTGTGACCGACTGCAATTCCGGCCCGATTGTCACAAATTAAAATATATCCCCTGATTTTCTGTGAATCACCACGCCAAGTAGGTAATAACTAATAATAGCCAATAGGTTAAATTTAATACAGTTAAGTGTACTTATTTCGATTGCACCTATAAGTCGAGCTGGGTCACTCGGGCAGTTTAAATCAAAAATATCCCCCGATCCGCTGTGAAACACCGCATTACAAGTAACTAGAGATAAAAGTTGTTTCGACTTAAATAGCTAACAAATAATAGTTTAATTCATGATTTATTAAAAATGTGAAAAAAAATGCAAAAAAAAAAGTCGACATCAACAGTATCAAACCATTTACACTCGCTCTAAATCGTCGTATATTTCATTAGCGTACACTATATAATAATTATTATGTATGATCGGGTATATTAGTAAAACAGCGTAAAATCATCTAATTTTAAATCGCCATAACTTTAAAACTGGTCCTACCATCTAATTGCGTATATTATTAAACATAATAATTCATATCGAATATTTCAAACCAACCGATTAGTTTGGACCAACCGAATAGTTAAACTATCGAATAGTTCGGACTATCGAATAGTTCAGACCAACCGAATAGTTCGGATGACCAACCGAATAGTTCGAACTATCGAATAGTTCGGACCAACCGGATAGTTAAACTATCGAATAGTTCAGACAAACCGAATAGTTCGGACGACCAACCGAATAGTTTGAACTATCGAATAGTTCGGATCTTAACGATCGATAGTTGAAATAATCGATAGTAACTACCTATCGAACAGTTCGGTAGTGACTATCCAATAGTGCCCATCACTAGTTATAATATCCAAAATTACCTAAAATGAATCCTTTTATTACTATAAACCTAAAAATTTCAAATTTTTAATTTCTATATAAAACCCAACATTTCAAACAATAATAATTGTAAATTATAATACATAATAATGTATTCTATGGAATAACTTCTTCCCAATGCTCTGACTCTAAAATAATTTGATGTCACCCCATATTTTAATTTTTAATTGATAAATACATACTAAATTATAATTGTTACTAACCATTCTAAAACTTCTAAAAATAATGTTTCTGAAAACTTAATATTTTCACAAAATTCCTACGTTCTTAACACTATTATATTGATATCATACAATTTTTTTCTCTCATATATATAATACATATACCTAATATTTTATCAAGCATTGTTCAGAATCGTTTTATCAAAAAAAAAAAAAAATTATAATTGCTTTCTTATTTAATAAATTATAACCTGTATTATCCCATCAAAAGAGCAAAGTAATTTTTTATTAATAACTATTCAATATAAGAACACGTAATTTCAGTACTTTAAATCTAAAACTACCACTTTTAAACACATCAAAAATACAATAAATACACTGAACCAAATATCCTTGATAGAATTAAAAATATGCAATAATCAAATTTTAACGAATGAATATTTGTCGAAATAATACAATTTTTATTATTTTGATGTATACTATTAATAAAAAATGTGATTAAAATAATAAATTAATTTAATAAATTTCACAAAATATATGTTATAATTTAATAAAAATAACTTGTAAAATAATACAGATTTTATTATTTTAATAAAATATGTTTATAAATTGAAAAATATTCTATTTAAATTTACCATTTTGATTAACAAATGAGCATTTGTTCTACAAAGAAAAATAAGAAAGAAAGAAATAGGTACCAAATATTTATGATTGAATTAACAAAATATTTGTTAATTCGAATAAATTTGTATTCAATTAGACAATTTACTCAAGACATTGATAAAAGATATTGTTAAATCAATAATACGTTTTGATATTTTACTGTTAAATTAACAAATATTTTATTTCTAAATCAATAAACATTTTATTGAACGTATATTAACAACCATATTATTAAATTAATCTATATTTTTATTGAAATCAGAGATATATTTGGTTCAGTATATGTTAAGATAGCCCAAAAATTTGTAATGATAAAACCTTGAGTAATAACGACGTTAATAAAGTAAATATATACCACACACACATACACAGTTTAAATATCAAGCTTCAAGGAACATTATTTTGAGAAATATGAAAAAATTATTACATTGTAATATGTTTTGACGAAAAAGTGTTTCTCCTGTTTCTAAATTATTTTTCTTACGTTAAAAGAATGTACGGTGAAAGATCAAAAAAGTGATATTTAAAATACTAATTAGATCCGAATTTACTACCAAAAATTATTAAAAATGTAACATTTTAAGAGGCTTTCTACTGGTAAAATTGGTTGTAAAATAATATAATAAATACATGCCTGGCTTCACACATAATTTAAAAAAAGTATATTTTTTTTTTAAATTAAATTTTATGTTTTAATATTTACTAAAATATTAGTATATTTATAATAGAAAAATCAATAATATTTTTTCTATTATTAAGTATACGATTGAATTAACGAGCTCGCACATCCATACAACAATTATTTCTACCAACGCTCCTGCTCACTATATATATATACATTATATATAAATATATAAGTATACTAACAAACCTTTTTAAATAAATATCACAATAAAATTGGGTTATTTTCGAGGAATTTTCAATTACCATTGTCGCGATCGGTTTGTATCACGACAATATTTGGTTTGTACATACAAGAATTAGTGTATCAATTTTAATTAAATTATAAAAATAAAATTATGTATACATAATATATAGATATTATTTTGTAAAAAAATTATTCTGGCTAATGGTAGGTATATTTGTGTATTATATTTTGATGAGTTTACGGGTAAGAACGTCAAACTACATCATTGGGTATGGTGTTGTGAGTTGAAAATCTAACATGACATTAAGTTTGTGTTTAGCGAAGCTTGAAATTTAGATAACGAAATACCAATTCTTTTGTTTCGTCTTATTACTTACATTTTTCGAAAATATTATATTATCTTACTGAATTCAACGGATTATTACCAATTTAATACCAAAGTATTGTGGCAATTCGAACAAATTTGGTTTAAAATATATATTTTATACATGCATATATATTCGTCATCAAAACTAGTCGTACTTAAGCTATATTTATGGGATATGTCATAGATTTTGAAGTTGGATTTTGGTTTTGAAAAATCATTTATCGACTTATTATTATACATCAATAATATTTCAACTTATGGATTTTGAAATACGAATAATCTGTTAGAATTAAAACTTTGAATCAGATAACATGAGTATAATATATTAAATTAAATACTTTTTTACCAAATATGATAATCAAAATCTATAGTCCTATATATCAGTTATAATAATACATTTAATAAATACATAAAATATATAATAATATAATTATTAAAAAAAAATTAATAATAATAAAATAATTTAATAAACACAGAATAAGACATGCATATTTACATATTTATTCTATAAATACTAGTAGTTACTAGACAGTCCGTATTTTCCTAGGAATAGATGAATATAATTTTAGATTTTAAGCGAAACAAGGGAAATATGTATTGGTTTACACTAATGTATTTTTTATACATATATCTCCATAAATATTTTTGGGCATAATGAATCTAGAAGGAATTTCTGAATTGAGATATTTTACTTTAAAGGGGTTATTTTTCAATTTTCCTATTAGTTTTTTTAAGCATAAAGGAATACTACCATTTTTGAATTTAAAATATTTATAAGTATGAAACTAAAAATAAAATTATCATGGTACTAGATGTATAAGTGAAATTAGGTTATGTCCATCTGTCTTTCTATTGTTACAATTCGTTGCCAAAGATATTATTGATTTATCACCCATGATAAGAAGAAAAAGTTGCTATACGGAGATTGTTGGTCCATGATAATAAATATACGACTGTTACTGCGAAAATTATGGATTTAATTATTAAATATAGTATAAATTCACTAAACTATTTTTGTAATTTTTTCTTACAGTGGTATTGAAACCTAGATATCTAACCTGTTTGAATAGTGTGGTCTTCCTATTGTTTTTAAATCAAATTATTATCAAATTTAGTTCAAAATCGTTTTTTGGATTATCTTTCCTTTAAAATTAAAAATAATGAAAATAATAAATACATATAGTAACCGAGGACCGTAGGGACGAATTTTCACCATCAACTGTATCTGAATTATTTTTGAATATTATATTTATATAATTTCATATATTATGTTATACACTTTTATAGACATTTCGGTGAATAAGTATTTTTGCTATATAAAGGATTTATCTGGGAAAAATACATTTTTACTAATTTTGGTTCAAAATGAATAAGTTCTTCATCTAATATTTAATAATTAATTACAAATAATATTACTATAAAGGTAAATAAAGGATCAGTTAAAAGATAATAGATAATAAAATATATTTTATTCATTACCTACGTTTAAAGTAATTACATAAATAATATTAAATTAAAAAATTAATTTTTTTTTTATTTAAGCATAATATTGAGTATTAACCAAATTACATTTCCATAATTAGTCAAAAACTAGATGTAACGTCCTTTAACTAATATACCAAATTCTATATTATTAGAAACAGGTGTTTTAATTAAAAATAATTTTTTCGTTTTTTTAAGAGCAGTGATTAAAAATTATTAACCAAAATCATTAAACATAAATAAAAGTTTCAAGCTTTAATGTGTTTAAGCATTCATTAAATATTATTATTATATTACTATACAATTTAATAATAATATAAAGATAACTGTCTACAATATAATAGTAAATGGAAAACGACAAACAAAATAAAAATGAAAAAAATTTATGCGTGATCATGTTTTTACCGATTACATATTTTCCTTAAAAAGGATGTTTTTTTTTTTTAAATTATTACTATTATCTACCCTGAGTCAAGTCAAAGTTCTATAAAAAAAAACATGTTGGTGTCGGTTAGTTTTACTATACGGACAAAACAAACAAATTAGCAGATGTTTTTACACTACACAATAATAATTATAATAAGGGTGCCTATAATATTATATAATCAATAATAATACATTATATTTTGTAACAAAATATTTTGGATTTCATAACTAATATATATATATATATTGTTTTATATATAAATATTTTTAACATCATTTCTGATTGCGTGAATTTGGAAAACCTTTCTTTCTTATCCAATATTTTATCTGGTTGTATTGAATCGTTCATCCTTACTATCCCTCATTTATTTTAAAATAATCGCTTGCTCTATCCATTTTATCACACTTTTTTTTTAATCCATCTAATGCACATCGCTAATACGTCACCTATTTTCCTGTTAATTGAGCCTTGCTTCTGTTATAAACTAACCTCCTATCTATGTTTATAATTATTTGTTAACTTACACTCAACTTTTATCATTTCCGTTTATTTTGAATAATTATAGTTACTCAAAATGGATAAATCACTAAAAATGTATTGACAACAACTCATGTTTTCTTACTGTTAGAACTACAATATAATCATATATCTGTTTTTATTATTACTTATATTACTTAATTTAACCCTTAACATTCTTACTTATGTATACGATTGTATTTAAATAACATCTATTATGTGTATTATGTGTATTATATTTTTAATTGTGTTAGGTATCTTATGTTAAAAAAGCTATTTGGCGTAATTTTATAAATAATTAAATAAATATTTAATATAATCTCTCACTTCTGTATTAAATATATTATAAGATCATTAAAAAAAAATAATAATAATAAAAATAAATAAATCATGAACTTATTTCGTTTATTTAATTAATATTGTTTAATAATTTATGAAAAATTGAATATTTTAATTTATTTTTAATTAACTATTCATCATATCTGAATTCCAAAATCCACTATGAAATATAGGATTCCGAACACGTCGGATCTCATTTAAAACTTTAAACTTCGGATAATCCGGATTTTACACACTACCCGAGTCTAGTGTTCGAAATGAACGGTGTTTATATTTACGGATGTAGCTCGTTTATTGCAAATGGAACCTAAACGTGGAACGATGTTCATATTTGTATGGAATTTTAACGATTCCAATTTGAATTACTAATAATTAATATATGGACATATTTCGCTATAAATCCTATTAACTCAATATATAATTATAAAAATATAATTCTTAAAAGTCCGATTCCATGGACGCTTCTTGAATCCTGACATATGATATAACAGTCTCTATGAATCGATAATATTTCAGTAAATATAAGAAATAAGTATATTTCGTTAATAATTAATTAATTGTAATAACATAAGAATAAATTAATTGAAGTATAAATGACATATTCATATTTGTAATTCTTGCCTGTCACGTATGTACATATGCGGCCTACTTATAATCGGAGTTAATGTTTACGATATAAATTATAAACAATTTCTGAACTCTAATAATCACTGTGACGAATTGAATAACACCATCAGATTTATTTTATCATTATTTCCATTTTTCACAATAACACGTAGGAATATAACTATAATGTTTTCATTTAATTATGTTATCATAAAAATACGTGGTAATAAACGTAAATAAAGTACAATATATTATATTAAAATTCTTATAACTTGGACATTTTTATGACGAAAAAAAAATCTTTTAAGAATTGAATTTGAGTGTGTTGATAAGTACAGGAAAAGTTAAAAGTTTAAAACATATAGAAAATTCGTGGATCTGGTGTTACAGTGATATTTATTGCTGGACAGCAATAACGGTTAAAAAGGCGAACGTGTTGTTTTTAGATAAACATGAACGTGGACACGAACTAATTTGCATTTTCAAGTTTTTACGCACTGAACGCATTTGAACGCAAATGAACATTCCAAAAACTGTGGCCAAGTTTAATGGAAACCACCGGGTTGATCTGTTGCAGGTTTGTCGACAGGTGGCGGCAGTTTTCGGTCGCCAAATGGCGGAAAAGGTGCAACGGGCAACCAGAACAGAGGAGCCGACGGTGAGTACATGGGCCCAGTGTTCATCATCCGAGAACTGAACAAGGAAAATGGTGAGTACGACGCGTTCATCACCACCGGTGGCATACAAGAGGTAAAACCGCCGAAGCCGATTCCCAACAATGGGCCGGGTGGTCTGCACGGGCCGCCGCCGACGCCGGCGCAGTTCCCGCAGCATCACCAACAGAAACCGACGGCGGCCGTCAAGGACGACGAGGACTCGGAGTACTTCGGCGTACTGGTCACGCCCGACACGGTCAAGCAGCTCGACTATCAGTCGACGCCCGCCGTCAACGTGTCGCTGTCTGTTCTCCTGGCGGCCGCCTCGTCCCGCATGCCCTGGCTGCTGGTCCTGCGCCGCCGCAACTACCCGCAACTGTTCGAGCCCCAGTCGCACCACCACCAGCAGCAGCCCACATCCGTGTCGCCGGCAGCCGCCGTTCCACTGGGTATACCGGGCATGCAGATCCCGCAACGTCGGCGGTACTACGCGGACAGGCAGAGGCGTGGGCTGTACCTGTCGCCGAGGACCGAGGAGGAAGAACGGTTCCCGCTGCTGTTCGAACGGGAACTGCTGTCCACCATGTGCTACAACTTTGTCCGGGACTACGCGTCCAGTGGCGGCACGCCCGCTCTGCCCATCGCGCTGTCCGAACCGGACGAGGTGCGCGGCGAACCCGAAGTGTTCATCGACGCCAACGCTTACGCGGCCGCCGCTACCACCGCCGGCTCAGAACGGGCCGAACCGTTGTCGGCGCCCCAGCAGGACGGCGAACAGGAGTTGAAAATGACCATTCCCAAACGCGTTTCGTCCACTTGAACCGAAAAATGTTCATTATTATTGTAGTTTTTTTTTTTTTTATTTATTTACTTTTTTCCATTGCACGAGTAGTCTATAGCATTTAATTATAACATACCTATAGTATTGGTCTTCGTTTTATAATTTTTAATAAAAACATACTCCGTACCTACAACCAGCTGTGTTTGTGATTTTATTGTATGCCATGTACAAACTAATATGGACAGTTCGAAAATATACTACAGGAAATCTGAAAATTCACGAAAAAAATGATTTCAGCAACATCAACAAGTCATTGTGTCGAGGTTCTATTTGTTAAACATGGGTATTGTATTGGCTATATTAAAGATAAATTCGATATAGATGATTTAAATATTAACAAAAATCATTCGAGCTTAAAAGCTTCCAGTTAAAAGTTAATAATTAACAAATAAATAAATTCAACTCTGAACTCGTTCAGTTTAACGTTAAAATGGAATAAAAGGCGGGTCAGTCTGTACTTGTGATGCTTTTCGAAAAGCAATACTGATAGTAGATTTATCGAATTACAAAGCTATAATAAATTAATTCATTGAATTAAAAAGATTCTGAGCAAAGATCGGTTTAATCTCATTTTAATTTATTCACTGATGGAGAAAAAAACTTCATTCACAAAAACAATTTATATAACATGTGTAGTATTTATAAAAATTATATCCAAGGGTAATAAATTAAATTTGATATAATTATTACAAAATAATATATATATACTTTAATATAACAACATAAATTCATAAATCTATTAATATTATAATCCATGATATTTCCTTTAAATATTTTAACTGTTTTTAAGTTCATACATATTATTTATCACTTATTTAATTATAATTAAAGAATTAATTCTAATTTACTGAAAAACGCTTTCATGTCCAGGGTCTATGTTATTAAAGGAATGTTCTCTATAAATATCAGATTTCTACGATTACTAGTTCGGGTTAGGCGTTGAATAAAAATTAGTACACTTCCCCATTTTCCCTTCCTTAAAGATTTAATTTCGAAAATGTATTTCTTAGTGAGAATATATAATGTTAAATTAATTTAATTTTAATTTATTTTTATTAAATGTTTCTCCGAGAAATTCAGTTTTTACGACCAGTTATATATATGGACTATATTGAATAAAAATTTTAACTTCTCCACATTCCCTACCATTAAAAGTGAAATATCAACATTTTTTTCATAGTGAGCATTTATGTCATTAAAGCAATATTCTCTAAAATTGTCAGCTTTGTATTTGATGATTTTTATATGTAAAGATTATGTGGTAAAACATAAAACATGAAATATAAAACATCTCAGTGGTTAAATACCAGAAATTCATATTATCGTGTATGAATGATTAAGTAGCGAAACCACTAACGCGTGTATATGTGATATATATATATTCCTATGGAATATATATTCCTGAGTAGCGGGTTTGATTCTAGATGACAAAAATGGAAATTTTTTTTGAATTTCCACGTGCGTGAACTTGGTACGCCGACTTTGTCCGATCGACTCCAAACATATCTCATAATTTTGCAATAGTTTGAAACGCAAAAAAAAAAATTTGCAACATATTATTTGACCCTCTGGAAGCAAACATAGAATCGGGGTGCCAACTTCACGCAGCACCCCGACTTTGTTCGACCGACTTCAAACATATCTCATAATTTTTCATTTTTTTTTTTTTAAATACTTTGCAACGTCAATAAGAAAATTTGTAACAAATTGTATGAGCTATTATAATCTAAAAATTTTTAAGTTGCCTATTTTATGTATAACAACCCAATTTTTCGTAACAAATCCAACCTATTAAAATTATTGTAATTTTGTACGAGTTGAATTTAATAAATAAATCATATTTGAGGTAAGTAGACACAGTATTTAATAGGTACCTATAATATATATATTTTTGATTTATCATTTTTTTTATTACTCTAGTTTTTGTACCAATGAGTATAGGTAATTTTTCAAATTTATAAGAATCATTAAATTATAAAAATAATAATTATTAATTATAATCATTTTCTTAAATTATATTTATTTTAAAATTGATATAATAAATAAAATGATTAGACTTCATATATTTTCATACACACGTCTATTATAATAAATATAAGAATATTTATAATGAATGATACAGGAAATGTGTACACTATATTGGTTACTATAATATATGGTTATATTATATGGGTATCATATTATATATTATATACGTACCTGTATATTAAAATATTATTTTTGAAAAGTTTATTTATATTTAGCTATTTAGAAAAATTAGTTATCTATGTTATCATAATCGTTATTTCCTTTTTATCTTTCTTCGAGTGCCGATCGTTTTGACAAGACGTCTTCTAAGTTGATAATTCATTGGGTATCATAGAAAATGAAGTAAATGTGATAAAATACTATCCATAATTTAAGTAATATAATAGTATAAACTAGCCGTTATACTTAAATTTGACAACTATATACAACAATATAATTAAGACTTAAGTTTATTATAACATATTACGACCGTAATTATATAGCATTTATTACGATTTTTAACTATTATAACTCTTTTAGGTTATACAATGCTCTTCTCTCTTTTTCAAATAAGTACTTATTCATAATCTTAGTAAAATGATATAAAATTATTAATAAAAATGTATTTAAACTATGTTCACAGATTCATTTTCTATGATCTTGTCGCTTATAGCAATGATCATTATGTATCATACATAAAAAGGGGAGAAACGTGGAAAATACACAATGATTTGCAAAGAAAAATTGGTAAATTCACGGAGGATAAAAATAAGTTTGTAAATCCTCACACCCTATTTTATATTAAAAACTAATATATAACTATAAAACATATTTTTCTATTTTTAAAACCATTTTTATTATGATAAATGTATATAAGATTTTTAATATAAAATGTAATTTATATTACAATACATTACAATACATAATACAATACATTTATATTATACAATATTAAATTCTAATAACCAAAATTCAGAAAAATAATTATTTACAATTATTTACATGCATTATAATATTATATTAGGTAGTTATGAATTATTTTATTTTGAAAGTTAGGTACCCATTTTTATTTTTTGTTTTAAACATTTATCGATAAATAGGTACTACTACCTGATTAATTTATAGTTAAATTTCCAATAAACAGAATTATAAATATTCATAATTAAAATTGATTATAATAATGTAGAATAATACGTGTTTTAGTGTTTATTGAGATTTTTTTTTTAAATAAAATACTTACAATTGTTGATTGTATATACCTACATATTTTTCAAACATAATATTGTTGAAATATTTATGATAAACTGTTTACAACCCTACAGACAATGAGGTCTTGTTTTCTCATCCTACACCAGGTGCATTGTCGACTATTTCGTCGTCTGTGTTATTGTAATAAAATCTATATTTTTTTTTCTTTCAACCTAAAACCTATCTTATCCAGATTTCTTCTACATCAAATTAATCTACTTTTTGTCTTCGTTAATTTCACACAATATTCTTCTTCTCCTTTGCCTTCTGTCCCAACTATTTGGGGTCGGCCACCCTGGTCCTATACTTCCACTTAACTCTATCTCCCACATCTTCTTCACTTACTCCCACCTTTGTAGTTGTAGGATGAAAAAGTTTGAATACCTCTGAGTTATGCAATTGAATTATTCTAATAAATTTTAATAAATTTACTACTCATTGGTTCAAAACTATAGAGTAATAAAACAAAGAATAAATCAAGGATATAATATATATTATAGGTATTAAATACTATAAATACTTACCTCAAATATGATTTATTTATTAAATTCTACTTATAAAAAATTACAATATTTTTAAAAGATTGGATTTGTTAAGAAAAATTGGGTTGCTATACATAAAATAGGCAAAATAAATTATTTTTAATTATAACAGCTCGTACAATTTGTTTTTATTGGTATTGCGAAAAAATTGCAAAATTATGAGATATGTTTGGAGTCGATCGGACAAAGTCGGGATGCTGCGTGAAGTTTGCCTCCCCGCCCCCCCCCCCGACATATGTTTGCTTCCATAGGGTCAAAAAATATGTTGCAAATTTTTTTATTAGCGTTGCAAATTATTGCGAAAAAATTGCAAAATTATGAAATATGTTTGGAGTCAATCGGACAAAGTCGGGTTGCCAAGTTCACGCACGTTGAATTTCCATCGCTTATCGCCTTGGAGAGAAACCGTTGTCACACCATTCTCAAAAGGGGGGGGGGCAAACAATCCATTCTATCATTTTTTCTTCCGTCCCCCTTATTTTTTGTAATTTAATGTTGTGATTGACTGTTTTCACAATGTTTCCGTAAAAGGTTACTATAATATGAAATCGACCACATTGTCTCAATGCTGTATTTCTTTGCAATAGATATATTTTCAAAATATTTTAAAATATTACTGACATAGAATACAAATATTACACTCATATTTTAGGCGTTTAAATATCTGTATATACTGTTGTAACAACATTTCTGAAATATGTAATATTGCTATCTGGCATATACCTAACCGTCCGGAAAAACTGTGCGTAAACATACGGATACGTCGCTGGCCAGCAAATTCAATTACTATATAAAAAAACCGTTTATTTACTATTATATAACATTCACCGGTAGGGTACATACAATTTATACGATATATTCACTTACGACAGTATTTTAGTTGGTATAATTTTACGATATTATACGTATATATTTATACGATAGGTATATTATAAATAATTGTTTGCGTATTAGTTATCAGAAAAGTATGGCACGTTTTAATACCATACGAAATATTGTTTTTCTTATTATACACATTAATCAAAAATGCATACAGTATTTTTATGTAAACTATCGCTAAGTTATATATCATATCTATAATATATAAGACCAGAGTATGTATATATACAGACCATAGTTGCAAAAAAATTATAATAAATGATAGAAATGTAGTGTTTAAGAAATGAAACAGATTGCGAAAAAATGGTCGTGTGTTTGTCCCTTGTATTTATATGCATATTGCTGTGCTCCGGTAGCTTATACTTTATAGCCGGCGCGCTGCCTTTAGAAGCTTAGCATGCCGTGTCACCGTTAAAAAATGAGAACTGAACCGGCGTGACACACTTAACCCAAATTTGAAAATTCTTTAAAAGCACCAAAATGGCGAAAATAAGAAAATTTCTTTCCTCAAATGTATGGAAACTGAAATAAATTTTTCATCTCACGACCAATAAAAAGTGAGATATCCACTCAAAGGCCTTTTTTTTTGTTTAGACTCATTTTTAGCTATATATATACCGCGAATTTTTTTTTTTTTTTTTTATTAGGTTATATCCCTCTATAATTTTCCCGCTCATTACTTGACCATTTAAAAAAAAAATTTTAATTCTTTTACACTATATAGTTACCTGAAACAATAATGCACTCATATTATTGTGTATTTTTTTATAGGTTTATATATCAAAAGTCGTAAAACGGTTTCAAACGGTTGTTTGCGTATAAAATATACTGCATTATTTTAATGAAAATTTCTTCCTTTATAATTTTTTTTCTTAAAATTTTAATCGTACGAAAAAACGAGAAAAAGAGATATTTACAAAAAAGTTTTTTTTTTTTTGTAAAAAACTCAAATTTAAAAAAAAATTGGCATTTGATAAGTACCTATACTATTACACAAAAATAATCACTAGTACACGAAGAATGTATTTGACCTTTTTATATATAATTATCTCATATTAATTTTATTTTAAATATTTTGCCAACCAATATAAACGAGATATTCACGAAAAGAGAATTTTAGTGATCTTTAACCTCGAATAACCTTTGATGCCAGAGGCCTGTCGATGGGGACGTTTTAGACAATATTACTAACGGCCTAATAAAAGTGTGTACCAAAATTCAGCTTGATAATAATTTTTGCGAGCTGATATGCTAATTATATTATATATATATATTAGGGTGGTCCTTATTTTTGAACATTAGAAATGTTGATTACGTCATTACCCAATTTGTTCATTACCATAAGAAAATAGTTTGTGTAAAATTTGGTGGTGATCACTCACCCCCTTCCCCTGCCGCA